>PVLD010013000.1:0-57845 GCA_004027595.1 Dinomys branickii | reverse complement strand
AGACAGTTTTGGGGACTTTGTAGGCAAGTGGTCAAAACTGGAGTCCATACTCATAAGTGAAATAAATCAGCGATACATGTGCAGGCAACGTATTGTATCACTGGTGTAAGAACCCGAGCGTGGGAATATAAACTAAGAGACATGAAGGAAATCTGTTCTAAAACAAAGAACAGATGGGACGAGGGAAAGGAGAAAAGAGACAAAAATGTATGTATGTATATATGAGTATACATATATGCAGGAGGGCTAACATGGTTCTACTATTGTATTATATCACTTAATGCTGAGAAATAATCGATGACGGGTTATTTGATCAATCTTGTATGTCTGTATGTGTTATCCTGAACACACACTTCGAAGATATCAATATGCAAAGCAGCAACTATTGATGATTTTTTTTTGTTGTTGTTGTTACTGCTGTTGTTTGCCTGTTTTGTTTTTTGTCTTTGGATTTTTGGTATTTGTGTTTTTTCTGTTGTTGAGAGGATTAATTGTCTGAGTTATTTTGCATGTCTGTATATGGGTTCATATATTTACACTTAGAAGATTTCAATGGATAAACGAATAACCACTGTTGAGACCATGTTACCTTGTCTATAGATTAGTTGTGATTATACTATTTGTTATGCTAATTGGTGTCTGTTTGTTAATATGTTTTTGTACTTTTATTTTTTTTAAATAAAAAAGAAAGGTAAGCCAGAACCACATAGTGATGCCCTATCTCAAAGAAAGAAAAAAAGAAAGAAAGAAAGATAAAACAAAAGCAAAACAAAGAATGGGGGGGAAAACCCATTTCTCTGGCAATTAAGCTGAATTCTTTGCAGTCTAAATTAATGTGAGTTGCTAAAACTTTTGTTGTTCTTAGAAGTTATTAATACTGCCCATTCACCATCCAATAAATATTTACTATGCAACTTATATAAGCCACCCTTTATTCCGAACATGCACATTACAGAGGGGAATAAAGCAGTGCACCTCTCAATTTTCTTATATACCCTCGACAGTACAGACAAGTGGACAGGAGACAAAGTGCTCTCTGATGGTCCACGCACAGTGGCATGTTACCGCGAGATGGGCACGTTTAATCTTGGGTGTTAGTGAGGCTTCTTGCAGAAGGTTACATGGCAGCAGACACCTGAAACAAATGAACATAGAAAAGTTACAGAGAAGATAACCAGAGAATGGGGAATGGAGGGAGAAGAGAGTTTCAGCCAGAGGGAATGTCAGCAGATGTTCAGGGAGAGTGAACCTAAAATATTCTGGGAATTTAAATAAACAGAAAGAAAGATAAATGATGTTGTTTTAGAAATAATGAGACTCATGGTTCAGATTTTGTGTACAGAGTTTTATATTTTAACTTGAGGGGCAAAAAGAGCTGTTGAAAGATTTCCAAGGAGAAAATTAATTAGAAAAACAATTCTGAGAGATGACCCTGACAGTCTAATGGGAAGAAAAAGCAGCAATCAGGTAAGATCATCTAGAAATCATTTGTAAATGACCCAGTGGAACACTGATGGGAAGCTATACAAGGATAACTAACATGAATTACCAAGCAGACTCAGAAAAGGCCTAAAAATCTTAGTGGACATATAACCAGAAATAAGTGGTAAAATTGCTATAAAGGTGTACCACCCCAAATCATAAAGCTAAAATGGTTTTGTAGAAACTTTATTTGAAAAGTTCCTATGATGTGAAGCTTCTCCCAGGCATTTTTATTAAAACTTTCACTTGATTTTATGAAGGTAGCATAACTTTAGTAATGATACATCTGACAAATTTATATCAAATAAAAGCAAACAAACATTGCAAGGAAAATCTTTTGAAAACCTATTTATTAATATAGTTATAAAATTTTAATAACAGAATAACTAAATGAAAAATTATACTTAAAGTGTAGCTGATTAGCATTTATTCTTGAAATGAAAGAATAATTTGATATTAGATAACGTGTTCACATAAATTGTCAAACACATAAATTAAAAAAAGAAAACCAGGTCTGGGGATTTAGCTCAGAGGCACAGTGCCTGCCTGGCAAGCATGAGGTCCTGAGTTCAATTCCCAGTACAAAAAAAAAAAAAAACCAAAAAAAAAGAAAACCGTTTGATCATAAGACATGAAATAGAGCCTACTGATATGATTCTGAATTTGTTCCCAATTTTAAATACTCTTCTTACAGACTAAATATAAAAATTTACATCTCTTCACATAAGAGATGATAATAAATTATAAATTAGATTTAGAAGTAGCATGTACTTAGCACATGGTGTGTTCTCTACATACCTCGCAACACAGAAAGTAACCTTATCTATATCCTAATTTAATATTCTCATATCCACTAGCTCCTCCATCCTATTATTGCTCCCTCCAAACATATTGACCTGATTTTTCTGTGATGCTGACTTTACTACTGTTTCAAATGCCACTTTTCCAGAAATTATTGGACCTTCTCATGTAAATTGGTAGTTCTATTTCTTTCTCTCATAACAATTTTCCCCCATTCATAACTCTCATCCCAAGTTATAGTTAGGAAGTCATATCTTTGTAGCTTTCAAATATTTATCTCCTCACTAGACATTGTATAAGGTCAGAGTTATCAAATTGTTTCAATACAGTATAACCAGTGCTTCGTACAGAACACACATGTTAGATGCTCAATAAATATTTATGGAATAAATGCATCCTAATAAATGGCATAGCATCAGAGGCATTCCCATTAATGTCAAGAATGAGAAAAGGGTGATTTCTATAACCACAGCTACTCATCATTATTCAAAAGCCATAGTGACTGGGTAGAAGAGGGAAAAGAATGAGAAGTATGCTTTAGAACAGAGAAATGAAATAGTAATTACTTGCAGAGATCTTTTAGCTGAACAACCCAAGATAACAAGCTGAAAATGACTAGGCTTTATAAAGGATCATAACAGTGCGAGAAATTAATGCTGGCCTCCGAAGAAAATTATATGTTGGTAATAACTCATTAGAAAGTACAATTAAAAAGAAAACTCGTAATAGTGGTAAAAATACCTAAAGAACAGATTTGTAAGTACAGCGGAGTAGGCGCCTGCAATCGTTCGCTGAGGGCTGTGGCTCAGTCATGCCCTCATCCTGACCCAGGATCCTTTATGCTTCATTGGCCAGTATCCCCGCGTCCTCCAGAGTCATATCAAACTGCTCTCATTTCTGCAGCCCGTCCTTGCACTAAGCAAACAACTTTGCCTACTAGTCCACAGAGAAAATAGAGCCATCAGGTGAGAACTGTTTTAAATTCCTCTTATCCAAATAAGCAGAACTGTTTCTAGATATTTTTCTCCTTCTTGCCTACTGCAATGCACGGGGCATCTTTTCTCCTGTCTAAAATTCATCATGCATAGGGTTGGGTGCTAGGAGAAGCTCCCCGTACTGTCTTCTGAATTCTGTGCATCTACTGGTTGTCGCCCTCTTCACGCCCTCTTCACACCCTCTTCACCATCAGTGTTTTGAAAAAGTGCACTGTGTACGTTATTCCCATTTCCCCGCATTTTATGCACTGCTTACTTCACTAATTTGTTTTTCACTAACAGTCAGAAAACCTGTTCTCTTCAGTGGAGAACTTTGTTGGGACTGAATCTCTAACTGTTCTCCTCCATTATTCTGTTTGGCTCCTTGGAAGCATTTAACACTGTCAACTATTCCCTTTTACTTAAAATTCAGTTTTGCTTGAGGACCCCAAATTCTCCCAGGTTTCCTCCCACATTTCTGTTTCCATTACATCTTCTTTTTCTCCCCACGTCCTCATGTGGCTGTTCCTGTGCGTCGTGGTATCTTCTTAGGTAAATGTATCAACGTCAGCTGTTTCAGTTTTCTATCAGAATTGTGAGTCACTCATACTGCTGCATCTTCTGGCCCACATAAATTACCTGAGGTTCTGTACTGAGTAGCTAAGAATGGACATCTGCACTTACCTTTTGATTTTTCTACATATTGCATTCTAGCAAAGGTAAAATTTATTGAATCACTTTTACATAATCATTTTTTCCTTATGTCCTTCTTTACCTGAGAATGGTTCTTCCATCCAATGTGTTACTTCACTGTAATCACTGACTTTGACTCTTCCAACTTTCGCTTCCTTCATATCCAACAAATCCGTAAGTCCTCTTGACCTCCCAAATATCACCGATATTATGTGTGTATTATACCAGGTCACCAAAGCTTTTTTTACCATCCAGTATCCATTCTCCTCTTTTGCATTAATAATACAGGAATAATTTTATGCAGGACTGCAAAAAAAACCAACTGAGAGAAAATATATCCCAGGTTAATTTAATGCTATGCTTGGCCACAAGTTTTGGCCACAGCTACATAAGAGGAAGCATTTAGTGGAAGTTATGGGTGCATTTTCATCGGAGGCTGTTTGAAGACAGATGGCTCATCTGTGAGGAACAATTAAGGTCCCTGTTCTCTTCTCCTTCCTCTGCATAGGCATTCATGTTTTACACGGGGCTGATCTCAAAGGTGGAAGCCAAGACCTAATATTACAAAATAGTAATGTAGAAGGAACCCTGGATGGTTAAGGTACTATCGCTACTTTACTGTCACCGCCTAGATGATTCAGCTATAGTTTCTGGAAACCTCTCCACTTAGTTCTTTTACATGGGAGAAAGAAATTTATGTTTTGTATAAGCCATTATTGTTGTGGAGCATTCTTCATGTGCAGTGGATCAAAGTCTAATTGGTGCACTGTGCTAGATTACGCTGCATGATCAAAGGCGTGTAAATGGGCACTCATTTCTCCACACATCACCACCAGTGGACAAGCCTCCCACAGTGCCACAAGAGAAGACTGTCATCAGTAGGAGAACAAAATTTCATGTGGTTCCTTCCATCTCCAGTCAAAAATCACTTGTAGGTCCAGCCTTAAATGGAATACAGCAATTCAATTGAATTTCTCCTTAGCACTACACAGTTATAAAGTGGAAAGTGATCACTGCTATTTTCCAAAACTTTCTGCTTCACAGAAGAGGAAATTGAGCACAAGAGAAAGCTACAGCGTTCATTACTGGCCCTCTGGACTAGGACTAAACATATTGGTTCTGGAGCCAGAACATTTGGTTTGGAATCTTGCTTCCTCTCTTACTAACAGTATACCTTTAGCCAAGTGATGTAAATCCACAGTGCCTGTTTTCATGTGACTGTGTTCCAGACTGAGGTATCACATGCTGTTTAGAATTGTACCTCATACAGGTGAACACACCATAGGCATTAACCAATCTCTGACTCAAGTCATTTAGCTCAAGCCCAGTGTTCTGTCTCCTATGACACTATTCTCCCAAGCACTGGTGAGGACCACAAACTTAAGAAAATGAGAACAAGATGGTTATCCTTCAGTATGTACAGAGAAAGAGGGAGTTGAGGATATAGCTAAATAAAAGGCCTAAATTTAGTACATAACTGTATAAATAGTTCAGAACAACCAAGAAATACAGGAGACTTTAGTTCTTAAAAGATGGACACTGAAAGACATAGGGGAACAAATGGCTAACATTTTTCTCCTACTTTAGTAACTTCTAAAGGATCATCATACCTTAATTTATAATAAAAGCTAGTGGCTCTTATTTTTTAAACTAAAAATAAAGATGTATTAATTCCAAATAAAAACAAATACAGATCTTTCCTATCAACCTTCTTAAAATTGTGTTTAAAACGGAATGAAGAAGCTATAATATCAAATGTGCAGAAAGGACAAAAAAGGCTAACACTTTGAAAAGCAAAATATAGGATTTAAGCATGCAAATTGCTTGTGAGGCCCAGATTCTCCATTTTCATCCTGTCCATAAACATACCTTAGGAAGTGCATAAATAAGACTTTTACATCGTTAAGGGTTTGTTTAAAAACCTAAAGCTGCAGCTAATCCATTTCCACATAATGGCTTTGAGATGTGTTTCTCTAGTTTTTGTTAGGAATTTGAAACTCTGTGAGAGATTTATATGAGCCAGGATCGGACAAAGGATGACAATGTTGTGTTATTGTAGAATGTTAATGCTTAGGAGAATCTATTATGCTTCTGTCACACAAAATAAGCTGAAGCACCAAGTGCTTTCACGTGTGGATTATCTTTCTGTCACCACAGATAAAAGAGTGTTGATGCTGTTACTTTCACTCAACCTTCCACATGGAGGGTTTTCTATCATTTTCTGTGGATAAGCAATACACACATGAGAAAGGGCAGAATGCTGACCCACAAAAATAAGTAACTCTTTTCTGAATTTGAAAATCCATGCATAAATAGCAATTAAGAAGATGACACTGACAAACATACTGTTTTTAACTTTTTAACTAAGAGGCAAAAACATTTTCTACCATGTAGGAGGTGGTCTGAATTTGTCCAGAGAAAGCCTGTGATATCTTACATAGAAAAATGTTGACTATTTTTCTACCAAGAGATTCAACATAAAACTCTATATATGACTTTACCTGCATTTCTTTCTGGAAATGTCCTAATGGTTACCTTTCATTTCATTAAACAGAATTGGCACATACTACAAAAACAAGTTATGTGAAAAAATGGCTTCAATGTCCATACCTTACCCTTCTACTGCTTTGCTTTCCTTCTCTTGTCCTACCGTCAAGGCCTGATGCAGGCCTATGATCGATTGGGAGAGAAGATTTGGGCCTAGTTTCTTGATATTTCTGAATGAAATTCAGGAACCACTCGAAAGTAGACAGCTCTAACACTAGAGTACTGCTTTGGGATGTCGCTCAGTGACATTACTGAAGACAATTTGCCAGTGAAGAGAACCTTAGACAGTGCACCTAATTGTGCACTGCTGTGGTTTGTGTCTGGGTGTCCTGCCAAAGCCCCATGCAGTCATGGGATGGGCTTTTAGAGTTTATGACTGATCCATGGCCTAATGTTGGAATTATTGGGGCGGGTAGTTTGCATACAATGGGACGGAGGGAACGAGGCTGCTTGCTGCTGCTCCTCCCTTCTTGTCCTTGTTGCTTTTGCTGTTTTCTGCCACTATGAAGGGTTGTCCTGTGCCATGTGCCACTCTGTCTTGGAGGCAGCAGAATATGGACTGAGACCTCCATGAACTGTAAGCTAAATAAACCTTTTCTTCCTTAAATTTGGGTGTTGGGTATTTTGTGTCAACAATGAGAGGAAAAGTAACCAAGACGTGCACTTTGGAAAGAGAAATGGTAAGATGTATGTTTATGTGTCCCTTTATGGATTGGCTCTATGGTCAGGGACTTGGGAATATGTTGAAATTTTGTTATATTTTTTCATAAAATAAAAAAAGAAACTGGGGAAAGGCAGTGTGGTTTAACATCTATAAATGGGCACAAAAAAATGAAGGTATGTGTGCCTATGTGAATGTGTATCAAACTGTGGCCTCAGTAGAGGAAGGTTTTAATAAATAAGTAGAGAGGAGCACTAGATTTTTGGATATCAGGCTATCAAAGACTCTTTCCTGAGCCTATTAGCACTCAATGTGCTTGCAAGTAAAATAGTCATAGTGTCAGAAATGCAAGTCATGGGTGGGCTCAGTAACCTGGAGTGAACTCCCCAAGGTAGCCCAGCTACAGATATTGCTGAGTGTTCAACCTGCCAGCAGCACAGACCAACAACGCATTCATATATGGTACTAGTCCCCAGAGAGATCAGCCAGCTACCTGAGCGGTTACACTGGACCGTATTCATTACGGTAGTAATAGAATTTTGTGTTGCTTGGAATAAATATTTAGTCTAAATATGGATTTCCTTTCCGTGTACACAATGCTTCTGCCAAAACAGCAGCCTGTGAACTTACCGAATGCCAGGTCTACATCCCAACAATGCTTCTGGTTAAGGTACTCAATCCACAGCAAAAGAAAGCCCATGGGATTCACTGGAATTCACTGGCCTCATCATGGGCCTCACTGTTCTGAGAATGCTGGCTGATAGAAGAGTGGAATTGTCTCTAGGCAGTTACATTTCCATCTAGGTGACAACACATTGCAGGACTGCAGCAAGATGTTTCAAAAAGCTGCCCATGCTCTGAACCAGCACAAATGTATGGTACTTTTTCTCCAATAGCCAGGAGTTACAGATGCTATAATCATGGTTATGGCAACATTCACTACTAAAGTGTTTGCTTCCTGTTCTTGAGATGCTTTGTTCAGCTGACCTAATGTATTAATTCCAAAAGAGGGAATGCTTCCACTAGGAATCACAGCGAGAATTCCACTAAGCTGAAAGTTACAACTGTCATCTGGCCACTGAGATGACAGGACAAGAAGAAAATTATGGTATTGGTAGAAGTGACTGATACAGACTACAAGGGAAAATTGGACTGCTACCCCTCAATGGATGTATGAAAGAGTGTGTCTGGACCACAGAATATCTCTTAGGTGAGTGATATCAAAACTTTTAGAGATGAATGCCCAAACTGCAACCTAGTACTCACTTATTAATCACAAAGCACCCACATCTGAAGTTTTAGTTTAGAGAAAACTAGTTTAGGGAAAATACAATAATATAGCTTTCAATGATACAAACAGCTCACCATGATACATGTGCCGTCGGTTTGACACCACCGCTACAAGGCATTTCTTACTTATGCTCTGTTGTTAAAGCTAATGAAAATCTTTAATGACCCTATTCCAGTAGGGATACCAAGGGCTCACACACTGTAATAATGAAGGCTTGGGTAACTAATCACGTGAATAACAATGATCACCTGAGGTACTTGCTGAAACTAAAAGGAATATTGTATAGAACAAGGAATGGAAGAAGATAATTATAAACACCAGCTAGTAAGTGAGCAGTTACATATACAAAAAAATATAAGAATAAATGGTTTGCTTTACTATAAATATATTTGGGCATAACTAAGCATATATTAAGTGGATACAGTATTTTTTAAATTTCCTCTCATTTCTTTATCATATAACACAAGAAGTATTGACTGTGTATAAGTATTTGAGTATCACTGATTTTAAACCATAGTGCTTACACAAGATATCAGGAAAATAATAAATATCACTCCATGTTTTACATTCTCTTCTGGAAAGGGTATGAGCGCATTGTAGGAGGCACACAGGATAGTGGTATCACGTTAGGCAGAATTATGACCTTACTATTATCTTTTTTTCATCTGTGCATGATATGCCTTTTTTATTTTACAAAGAAAAATAACACAGAATTTCAAAATAGTGTATCGTGAAACATTCACTACACAATACAATGTTACAAGCTAGATAGTAGTATCTGGTCTCTTTCTGGATTCTCTTTGCTTTATCGTCTGTCTTTCAATAACACACTTTATCATGTTGGCCTTTCCTTGTTTTCTTTGGGTGGTATATGTTCAGTAAAGCATCACTCACCAAACATCACTGTGCATGTGTGAATTATGGACATACTGGTTGGTGTTTTGCTATCCTATATCTGTCTTCTTTTAACTTTAAAGAGAATAATAAAAAAGGATAAAAATGATACAAAATTTCAAAACAAGATGACAGGAAATTAACAATAGTCGTTATATTGCATATTGTTATCTTCAAAGTAGTTGCTCAGATTACCAGATATGTGCATGTAAGATTAATCAAACAATATAAACAGTAACTGTTCCTTTCAGTAAACTAATAGAAATTAGTAGTACAATTAGCTTAGCTGTCTTGCATCTGTATGTATATGTGTATATATATTCCTTCTTTGCTCCTTTCCCCCATCCCAATTACTCTTTCCTTTTTAAGCAGTTCCTTTCCCTTTCACAGTGTCTATTGTACCATTTAAATCTTAATTACTCTTTCAGTTTCTAATACTAGGGAAACAACACAATGTTTACACATGCAAGACTGATTTATTTTCCTTCTGGGTATGGTCTCTAGCTGCATCCATTTATCTATAAAAGCCCTGAGTTTATCTTTCTTTATAGCTGAGTAATACAGTATTGTATAAAAATACCACATTTTTATCCATTTCTCAGTTGATAAACATTTGAGTGGTTTCAAAGATTTGGCTATTACAAATTGTACTGCTATAAACATGGCTGCACATATATTGCTGGGGTATAAGGTTTCCAATTCTTCTGAGAAAATACCCAGAAAGGGAATAGTTCGGTAGAACAGGACCTCTAATTCTAGTCTATTGAGGAATTTCCACACTGATTTCTACAGTGGTTATACCAGTCTACACTTCCACCAACAGTAGAGAAGTGTTCCTATTCCCCCACAGCCTCTCCAGCATTTGTTATTGGCTGACTTTTTGATGATAGCCATGCTTTCTTGGGCTGAGATGAAATCTCACTGTTTTTTTAATTTACATTTCTCAGATGACCAATGAGGTTGAACATTTTTTCATATATTTATTTGCCATTTCAATTTCTTCATCTGAGAAGTGTGTATTCATTGCAGATGCCCATTTTAGGACTGGGTCTTTGAATCGTGGGGGCCTGATTTTTTAAAATTCTTAATATGTTCTAGATATAAGTCCTTTGTCTGAGGGGCAGTTGGCTAAAATTTTTTGCATATTTATGAGTTTTCACTCTGTTGTTGATTTGATGTGCAAAAGCTTTTTAATAAGATGAGATTCAAGTTGTTGATTCTTTGAAGTATTTCCATGCAGTTTGGCTTTTGTTCCTGAACTCTCTTCCTATCCCTAGAGATCTCTACCTATTTTCTCTTCCAGTAGATTTAATGTTTCTGTTTTAATATTTAGATCTTTGATCCATTTTGACTTCAGTTTAGTGCATGATGATAGACATGGGTCTAGTTTTAGTCTTCAGCCTGTGGAGAGCCAGTTTTTCCAGCAACATTTGTTAAAGAGGTTATCTTTCTTCCAGTGAATGTTTGGCTGCTTTGTCAAAGAAAAGATGGCTGAGTGTGTTTGTAGTTATGTCTGCACCTTCTAGTCTGTTCCATTGGTCTTCAGGTCTGTTTTTTCTGCCATAACAATGCTGATTTTACCACAACAGCTTTGCAGTATAATTTCAAGTCAGGGATTGTGATGTCTCCTGCCTTCCTTTTGCTGACCAGGATTGCCTTTGCTATTCCAGGTCTCCTTGGGTTCCAGATGAATTTTAGGAATGTTTTCTCTAGATCTGTCAGGTATGCTAATGATATTTTGATCAGGCTTGCATTGAATCTACACAACAGTTTTGTGAATATGGCCATTTTCACAATGTTGGTTTTTCTTATCCATTAGCAAGAAATATATTTATATTTTCTAAAATCCTTTTTAATTTCCTTTTCAGAGTGCTGTAATTTTCAATATATAAAACTTTTACTTCCTTTGTTAGATGTATTCCTAAGTAGTTCTATTTTGCATGGGATTGTGAAGGGCGTAATTTCCCTACTTCACTCTCAGTGAGTTTTTTGTTTATGTACATGAATGTTATTGATTTCTGAATCCTGACTTTGTGTTCCACTGTACTGCTGAATTTGGTTATTAAATCTAGAAGTCTTTTGGCGGAGTTTTTGAGCTCTTCTATGTAGAGTATCGTGTCATCTGCAAATAATGATAATATAACTTCTTCCTTTCCTATCCTTATTCTTTTCATTTCTCTCTCTCATCTAATTGCTCTGGTTAATTTTTCCAGAACTGTATTGAATAAGAATGGAGACAGTGGACATCCTTGTCTTGTTGCTGGTTTTAGAGGCTTTCAGTTTTTGTCCATTTTAGTATGATGTTGGCTATTGGCTTTCCACAGATGACTTTTATCACACTGAGATAGAGACCATCTCTTCCAATTTTCTGTAGGGTTTTTTTTATCATGAATGAGTTTTAAACTTTATCAAATACCTTTTCTGCATTTATTGAGATGATCATGTGATTTTAGTCATTGGCTCTGTTAAAGCGGTATATTACATTTATTGGTTTATATATATTGAACCTCCCCTACATTCCTGAGATGAACCCCACTTGGCCATGTTGTACAATCATCTTGAGGATTTGCATTCTGTTCACTAGTATTTCGTTGAGGATTTTTGCTTCTGCATTCACTTAAGGAGATTGGCTGGTAGTTTTCTTTTTGGTTGGATCTTTCTCTGGTTTTGGTATCAGGGTAATACTTGCCTCCAGGGATGCATTAGGGAGATTTGCTTCACTTTCTATTTCATTAAAAAGTTTGAGGAGTATTGGTCTTATGTAGAATTTAGCTGTGAATCCATCAGGACCTGGCCTTTTCTTTGTTACTAAGTTTTTTATTACATTTTCAATTTCATTAACTGACATTGGGTTATTCAGAATTTTTATATTTTCTTGATTCCACTTTGGTAATTCATATGTTTTGAGGAATTTGTCTTTCTCTGCCGTGTTTTCCATCCTATGCTAGTAAAGGTTTTCAAAGTAGCTTTGATGACCTCCTGAATTGCCACGGGATTGGTAGTGATTTCACACTTTTCATGCCTTATTGCATGAACTTGAGTTTTTTCTTCCCTTTTTGATAAGATTGGCTAGGTTTATCAATTATTATTTATCCTTTGAAAGAAGCAACTCTTTGATTCATTAATTCTTTGTTGTTTTCCGAGATTCGGTTGCATTACTTTCTACCCTCATCTTTGTAATTTCCTTCCTTCTTTGGCTTGGGGTTTTACTCGTTTTCCTTTTTCAGGAAGGTTGAGGTGCAGCATTAGCTTGCTTATTTATGCTTATTCTGCTTTCTTGTTGTGAGAATTCACTGCTATACATTTTCCTCTGAGAACTGTTTTCATTGCATCCTACAGTTCCAGTAAGTTATTTTTACATTTTCATTTCATTGTAGATCTCGTTTAATGCAATAACTACATAATTATGTGAATAATTTTGTTAGAGATTGGGAATAACTACAACAAAGAATGTACTTGTAATGGACCAGAGAGATGGGATGTGCTCAATTATTTAAAACCTTAACATCCCTGGTATTTTATTAGTAATGTCTAAGTTGCCATGTGTGTTACTTTTTGTAATAAACCAGCTAATAGAAGAGAAATCAATGAATCTTAGCTAAAGCAGAAATGCCTTTTTGTTTATAATTCTTGTTGGTTTCCTTGTACATTTGACTTCTGCATACATTTTAACATAGTATTTGTGGCCTTCTTTGACCTTAGCCTCCTGGTTCAGTACCCCAGCTTATCCACACCCAACACCCCTGAACTCTCAAGGTCTTACCTTGCCATTTCTACACATATTCCAGTGTCTTCATACATTTTTCTTCTATCCAGAATGCCCTCTCTCATATGTTCCCACATATAGTTCCTGCATTAATTTTATCACTGTCTATGAGATAAAAGCTGTCACTGTGCTCCTTTTAAAGATGAGGCAATGAAGATATGGAGGGGATGAGTGCTGCAGTTTAGATCTTCAATAACCCCAAAGGTCCATCTGCTAAAGTGCTGGTACCCAGGCGGTCTCCTGTTTATCGTTTCTTTTTTTTCTTTCTGGCCATAGGTGAGTAATTTTCTCCACCATATGTTACCATCCTCATGTTCCGTTTTACCATAGGACAAAGCCACAATGCTATTGACCCTGGACCGGACCCTCCAAAGCTATGAGCAAAAGAAAACAATCTCTCTCTATAAGTTTATTGCGTCAGATATTTTGCTGTAGCAGAGAGCTGGCTAGCATAGTAAGCTGCTGAATGATATGCAGCACTGAGTCCATAATTTCAACATAGATCTGACTGATTACAAAGGCCAAACCTCTTATACTCCCTCTCTGGATTGCATGCTCTTCAAAATAAGCAAGATAAGATATTGAGGATTTTTTAATGCTAGACCCTAGCTGAATATACTGGACATTTGTTCACCATTCTTGGATACAATGAAAGAATAAATAAATGACTTAATATAGAATGTTATCTAAACTACTTTACATGATAGATATATTCCAAAAAATTGTACAGGCACAGATTTGAGGAAAGCAATTATATCTTGAACATACTGGAGCATCTTTATAGAAGCTTGTCTATGATGATGCTTGCACAGTTTATGTTTAAAGTGATATCTGAACTTTTACACTGTGGCCATGCATCCAATGAAGTGGGCCACACAGAAAGCATGGTGTGCTTCTCCTGCTACGTCTCAGTGCAGTGACTTTCCTCTCATCAGCAGTGCTCAGGAGTCTGCACCACGACACGAGGGCCCGCCCAAGGAAAGGGCTCTTGGAGCAGATCCAAAGAAGAGCAGTGAACATGATTCACTGGTTGGAAAACCATTTCTGAAGAAAGGTCACAGGAACTGGGCCTATTCAGTGTAGAAATTAAAAAGGACCAACCTACCAGCATACTTCAGGGACATGAACAGAAACAGGCAGAGGTAAGCAGCTGGTTTTAATTTTTATTTATGATGGTAAGGGTACAGGACAATTAATTTCAAACGGAGCATAAAAAGTGCAGGTAAGTCCTCATAAAGTCCTTATAAAACAATAGAGGTAATTAACCCAAAGTTATGGTATTTCTGTCTTTGGAAACTTTCTGTGATAAAAGTCAGCTTCCATAGAGGAGAAATACGCTATGCCCAGACTGACTGAAAACGAGGAGTGAATATTTAGAAATGTGGTTAGAGGAAAAAAAGAAAGGTCTAGCTAGTCTTAATACATCTGTGCTATTCCCTCTAAAAAGAAAATTATATCCAACAAACTTGGCTTATAGAAAAGGCCTTATTTTTCTCTCTTTATGGTTTTTCCTATCATTTTGAAAATGTGAGATCCAAGTATCTTATAAGGAAATTATTTGGGGAAATCTATCAAATATCTGGTGAAATTACTTTTTGGCAGGAAACATTACAGAGTCACGAGCAATTTGAGCTATGATTTATAAACAATTACCAGAGAAGGAAAAACCAATACTGTGAAAGAGGAGGGTGTCAGGGGTTATAGGAAACGCAGGGCCCAAGACTAACGAGTCTGACTGTCTGCTTTCCTTATCTCTGGACAGCAGCCGCGGTGTTGATAACAAGAGAATTTATACTACTCAGAGACATTCAGGACACTGTCTGCTTTGCCTTTTCATAGACATGAGGTCTGTGAGCAGGAACTAACAGTAATGGCTTTCATGTACAGAGCCATGCGAAAGCTTCAGGGGTTAGCAATGTTTCTGTTGGATCACGTTACTGTTGTATTGCTCTAATGCGGTATTAATACGATACAGATGTATTAATTTATTATGGCATCATAACTAGTGAAATATATTGGCCTAAAGAAGCGTGTGGGGAGACTTATCCACGTCTGCTGAGACTCCCTCCATGATCCAAAAATAAAGAGATCAGTTCCCAGAAAGAAGCCCACTTGCCATAGACCAACCATGCTGTCTAGACTGCCTAAATTGGCAGGATGGGAAAAATGCTGAGTAGATAATTGAATCACAAGTGGCATATACCTGCCGTTTGGGTCACCAGGAAGAATAAAAGCTGTATTAATTGTAAATATCAGCAATTCAAAATGTGGTTGATTTCTAAAACTCTGCTTTCTCTCCGGAGACTATTTTCCTCAATTCCAATCTGCAGTGGAAAAATGAATTCAAAAGGGGTCTTCACCATACAAGGAATTCTTTGTTCAGACTGGCTACTGACATTCCAAACAAATTTACACTCAAGATAAAGCTATCGGTCTCAGAGAACTCCTACAACTTTTTCTTCCTCATCATCAGCTTGCCAACATTAAAGGCACTTCTCACTTTCAGACACAACGTGTTTGATGCAAATACAATTTAAAGATTACTGCAAGACCTAGACTGGCTGGTCTTGTATTACATCCTGATTATGTGTCTGCTGTCAGATAAACCACAATAGAAGTAGTTATAGCTGGTGAAAAGTGAAATAAGAGTCTTTATTATTAAATGTCCACTATGAAGTGTGTTGAAAAGCAGAACTCCCAAACTAAACTGGTGAGAATTGTTAACTATCTATATGTCCCCCGCAATAGGTAAAAACCTTCCTTCTGGACATTTTTCTTTAAAAAAAAAAAAAAGGAAAAATAACAATAAAACAGAATTTCCAAAAAGTTAGTAGAGAGTTAAAATCACTAATACATTGTGTATTGTTGTCTTCATAGTAGTTATTTAGAGTACAAGATATAGGCCTGAAATCTTGTCCAAACAATATCAACACAAATCTTTCTTTTGAGTGAACTTAAAAAAACTAACTGTTTAACTATCTTAACTATCTTATGTATAAATATATTTTTTTCTTTTTCCCTTCCTTTCTTTTTTGACACTTATACTGTGAGACAAAGAGCATTTTTATAGCATCTTCAGTTGCCAACCAGGCTTCCTTCTCTACTCTATAAAAGCATCGAATTTTCATTAACACTATACACTGCATCTAGGTCCATGCCTAGAGGAAGCATTTGTGATACCACTGAACTATTTCGAAAAGCATGCAGCTTTTCATTGAACTACAATTTGAGATTTGAATTTAAAGCTTTTTTTTCCTTTGCTAAGCTGGTAGGAGGGAGGTAAGAAAACTTTCATGGGAACTACTTCCAAGAAACTTGGTTTCAAAAATCCTTTTTGGTCAAATCAAATACAGGGAGCCCTAAATTTCCAGAGAAAAAAATCCCTTGAATGAATTTCTTTCAAATTTTGTGAACCAGCTGTTTATAGTTTTCGTAACTCTAGAAAAATTCAGAATGCTTTCTATGTCTTTTGCACTTTGTTGGTAAGAACATGAGTGTGGGTAAAATGGAGACTATTTATAGGATGAATGTATTAGCAAATCCCTTCATTTTCCACAGTTCTTAGTTAGAAAGGGGGAAAGTATTGCTATCTGTCTTGATTACTTTTCTCTCACTGCTGAGACAAAATGCCTGACATCCCAAATTAAGGATGGAAAGGTTTATTTAGCTCACGGTTTGTGAAGGTTTCAGTCCATACTTGGCTGGCTCCAAGGCAGAGTGACACATGGCAGAGGGCAACAGTTCATGGTAGTGGAAAACAGCTAAATCAACAAGAGCAAAAAGGGAGGAGGGGTGGAGCCAAGTAGCCTCTTTCTCTCCCTTAAATAGGCAAACTATCCACCCCAGGGTGGGTGTAGCACTCACACCCATAATCCCAGCATTGGATCATGGATCAGTCATAAACTCTAAAAGCCTCTACCCATGACTGCATGAGGCTTTGGTGGGACATCCAGACACAAACCATAGCACTATCCTTATACCAGGTCTTTCTGTTACCAAAAAAACTGGAAAACAGAAGTTACCCTATATCCATGAACAACTGTTAAGTGATTATGTCTATCTATCCATCTATCTATGTAATTTCTTCCAATAGTCCATTAATCAAATCACCTGTTTTGGACATGTTAATAATACATTTTACATATCTTAGATATGTCCTTTTCCTCTTGGAATGTGATATTTTCAGGATGGTATCCGAAGCCATCACACAGAATACTGAGGATTCTAAATTCTGTGGTATCACAAGTTTTTGTAATTCAGAAAAGTAGGATTCAAAGAGGAATAGAGTGCAGGGCCCATCTTTGAGAGATACATTCTGCCACAAAAACCAAGTTTGGTAAGCAGCTGTTTGCTATTATTGGTAGGGAGGCCGAAGAGTATATATTGCTTTTTTTTTTTCTGTCTTGGAAACTTGGATAAAACAATCTAAGAAAAGGTGTGAGTCTGAAGGATAAATGAATACAAGTAAATTACAAGTTCAGCTTTAGGCAAGAATTTAAGGTAAAATATGATGAAAGATGATGTCTAAAGCCTAGATCATGAGAGATTTAAAATTACATAAGAAACTTAGACTGATAAAATAGGCAGTGAGGAACTACGACCAAGTTGTAAATGACGAGCAGATTTGTACTTCATGTACACCACCCAGGGTGCTTGAACGACAGAACCGGGAGTCAGCAATCAGGGAGGGAAAGGATTTGCTCTGTGAAATATTCCAGGTGCACAGTTATGATGGGCTGAACAAGGAAAATGAAGCAAGAGATTGAGAAATAACTATGAGGCAGATTGGTACGGTTGGCTGTTACATGTGGGAGAAGAGGCAGAGGAAGTGCTTCAGGATGACTTCAAGTTTCTGGCTTGAGTGACAAGGTGAATAATGCTGCCATTAATTAACACAGGAGACATCGGAAGGAAGAGTGAGTGGGTTTGGGAAGAAAAAAACTCATATCCACTTTGAACGTGTTGGACTTGAACATGATGAGTCAGTCACTGAAATGGATTTAACTAGGAAGGAATTAAATATATGAGTCCGAAGCTCAAAGGAGAGGTCGAACTGTAGACTTGGAATAAAAGGGACAAGGCAAAATGAGTGGTAGTTGAATTCAAGTGACTGGGACTACTTGAGAAAAAGGAGGACGGCAGAGAGCCAGAGACAGCAACCAAGCGAACAGTCAGTGTTTGCGAGTGAAAAGACAATGGAGTGGAGTGAGGAAGACTGAGAAGGACTAGTCAGGGGAGTAAATGCAGAGTCAGAACAAAATAGCCCCACGGGTGTTAGCACAGTAGAGATTTTAAAGATTCACAACCTGGTCACTTGTATCAGTATTGAAGAGATGTCCAGCAAGATGGAACTGCAATAGCCTAGGAAACTGAACAACAATTTATCTCTTACCATCTAGATACCATTTCTGCCCTTCTTTGAGATCCTATGGCACTATATCCCTGCCAATATGCTTTCTTTTTTATTATTAAAGAAAGGAAAAAAAACCAATAAGGATGATACAGAATTTCAAAACAAGATGATAGGGAATGAGCAACGGCTATTATATGGCATATTGTTATCTTCAAAGTAGTTGCTCAGATTACCAGATACAGGCGTGCAAAATTGATCCAACAACATAAGAACTGTTTCTTTCAATGAACTAATGCAAATTAGTAGTATAATTTTCTTAAATATCTTATATATATATATATATATATATATTTCCCCTTTTTTCTCTTTTCCCTCATCCCAGTATTTCTTTCTTTTGAGCAGTTTCTTTCCCTTTCACTATATCTATTGTACCTTTTGGATCTTATTTACTCATTCAGTTTCTAAGGAGTTTCACACTAAGGAGACAATACAGTGTTGACACATGTAAGTCTGGTTTATTTCACTTATGAGTATGGACTCTAGTTGCATCCATTTACCTATGAACTCCTTGAGTTTTTTTTTTTATAGCTGAGTAATACTAGGACATATGAAGAATTTTTAAAAATCAGTTCCCCAAAATTCAAAGACCCAATACAAAAGTTAGAGTTCCTGCCCTCTACCATTCAGCATGTCCAGACCTGCATTAGAACCATGATTGTGCTGGATTTGAGATATGGCAAAGATTCAAACAGAAGTACTAGGAAAACCACTTGAAATACGTACTGCAACAGATACAAAATAAATAGATGTTGGGATAACAATAAAGTTTTAAAATACAATGGCTCCTTGAGTGGGTGACTAAAGAGAAAATATTACAGCATTTATGATAACACTTCAAGGGACTTTAGCATGACAGGAGAGAAGGAAGAAACCTGAGATGGCAGAAGAGAACCTGAAAATGTTCAACAGAAAGAGCATAAAGTGAGATAAACAAGGAAAATAAAGGCAGAAAAAGGATCAAGTGATACAAAAGAATTATTATTTTTTCTAAATCCTCTATAGAATAATATCAGTGGAAGCAAAACCAAATAAAACCAAACCGAGACTTCCAAAAGGAATGGTTAGATGGAAAAACAGGAAGTGAATTCAGGATTACATTTGCAAAGTATTACATAACAAGAAAGCAAAACATTCAGCTATAAAGAGCAAGTGCACAAAAATCTCTGTGTGTGTGGTGATTTATTTTCTTATATCCCATACATCTACCAGAGAATCTTCACCTAACAAGTGTTCAGGAAACGTTCGTTGGATGAATGAGCTGTGTTTTGATTTATAATGCACGGGCCTACAGATTGGAATGGAGTGGAGATGTCTAAGGATAAAGACAACTGTGGTAATAGGCTGGAAACGGTGCATGGTGCAATGTTTGGAGTTTCGAATATTGAGAGAGGGGTAAAGTCAAAACTGAAGAGCAGAGTAGGGAAAGACACAGGGAGAAGAGGGTAGGAAACGTATGTAAAACGTGCAAACCTGGCATCCTTTTCTTCCTGAATGTAACAATGTGGTTCTAAAATGTCCCTGGAGGGGTCATGCGCTCAGAGTTGACTTGGGGAAGGTGAGGAGATCACCAGGGCTCTCCCCCTCTCCTGGCTTCCAGGCTGCAGTGACGTGAGTAGCTCCGCCCCACCACTTTCACCGCAGCCCTGTAATGACGGACCAGCCAAGCACGGACTAGAATTTCTGAAACTGTGAGCCAAAATAAACCCCCTCACCTGAACGATGTTATTCTCGTTTATTTTGTCATAGCTGCCAAAGCTGACTCACACAGCGAACTAGAGAGGTATGAAAACAAAAAATAAAAATACCCTGGATGCTAGGCTGAATTAGAAGGTGAATTTTCAAGATCACAAGGTTATTTGTAGTGAAAGTAGAACATCTTCAACACTCAGGTATGACCTGGTTTCTTTCTTTTGCAAAAACACCCTGTTCTTTAAAAAAGGGAAAAGAGATTGAGAAGGCCACGGATCGAGGAGTCTGAGATCTGATGTACAGGGCAGGGAGAAGGTTCAGAGATGCCAACTACAAAGTGTGGCAGTGGAAGGCCGGGTCAAAGGGGTGAGGGAAGAGTCACCGTTTCAGCAGGTGACAAAGCCAAAGAGGACAGAGAATGATGCAGGGTTTTTTTTGTGGTACTGGGGATCGAACTCAGGACCCTGCGCTTGCTAGGCAAGCGCTTATTCCACTGAGCTATATCCCCAGCCCTGCAAGTAACATCTTGTCACTGAGGCAAGAAGCTCAGAACTAAAGATCTCAGAAAAATATACTGACGTTGTGAAAAGCATGCAGGCGGTGTTGCTGAGAGCAGTGTGCCGGAGGCGTGTGGGAACAGGGATGGAACAGCACCAAACCAAGGAATGTTCAGGGTCCAAAGCTTAGGTAGCAAAGTTCCTGATGAGGGGTACAGAGAATGAAGTGGAAAGGAAGGTGTTCTTGCTCGCTCATTCATGAAACCTAGAATACATTCCAGGTGACAGTATACAATAGCAGTGAAGTTTTTCCCTTTGCACTAAGCTATATGCCCAGCCCTATTTAATTTCTTTTAAAATTTTTGTGACTAAAGCGCTGACTTCCCCAGACTGGCCACAAACTTGTGATCCTCCTGCCTCAGCTTTCCAGAGTGTTGGAATTAGAGGCATGTGCCACTACACTGAGCAGCAATATTTTAAGGAAAGTCACCCAGACAGAGGCAATGGCCTTAAAGTGATGAAAATGGAGATACTTCAGAAAGCAAAATGTCTTTACCCCAAACGTTACATGTGAAAGTAAAATGAAGTAAAATAAGATGAAATCAAATAATGCCCCTCTTCTTGGTTTACACTGTGCTTACTCCCAAGGCTAGTGTCGCTTGGTCAAGGCATAGTGTAGAATGTCAGTTCTCACCATGGCCTCACTTAACCCAGGCCCACGGAAGGGAGGCTCTCCATTGGAGGACATGATAGGAGAGACTTGAGGTCCTTAGTGTGAAAGCAATGCTTGCATTAGATGGGGGAAAGATTGGGAAAAAAAGAGAAAATTTGGCCTTAAATAAGTAGTATTTCATGGGCACAACGGAACAGAACAGTTAAACGCAGAAGAATCCAAGTTTCCAGGTGTAAGAAGAGGCCACAGATGGTGATACGGGAGTTTTACCGGGCCACACTAAGGCCAAGCCCACCGCACCCACGGCAGGGCCGTGTGGAGTTTCCACACCCTACCTCAACTAGCCAAGGCCTGGGGGAAGACTGGTTTTGATCTTTGTCCAGCAGTGGCTTGGGTTAGACAACTGAGGAATAGGAGCTGGAGAAAGAAGGATTTGTTCTCTTATTAGGGCATTTTCGCTTTGTGCAGGTCTGTACTCCCCAACTTGAGCAAAATTAGGGTTATACTAGTACTCGGAAATGTTCTACCCTTAAGCAGAAGTTTTAATTTTAGTCAAAGAGATACAATACTGCAATTTTAAAGAATCTGACTGCATATATCTTAGTAGAAACTATGTGGAGTTTATGTCTTTCACCAGGTAAAGTTAAACAGGACTAAAAATATCAATTGTTCTTTATTGTGTATTTAATTCTAAGCAGATTTGGCAGATTCAGAAGATAGTCACAACAATTTTTTTAAAGAAAAGAGAAAACAAAATTTCAAATGTGTATGTAATTCCATTTACAGAATTGTCTTCTTGTTTGCTTGGATTAATTAAGAGCGAAACTAGTTATGTCCCTGCCCTGATATGGAAGAGCACGGTATGAACACACACCTTCCTTTGGCTTTCTGTGAGGGCTTTGAAGGGGGAGAGGGGAATCAATCAGCAGATGGGGATGGGGAGATTCTTCTTTCATGTTTCAAATATAATCTGAAGTGAAATATGAAGTTAGCCAGCCACAGTTCTTTGCAAAGGTCAACTAGTCTCAACTGATTTCATGTTCTTGCCACGAAGTATTCTTGATCTAAAATGGACTATGTGAAAAAAAATCAGATGCTGTTCTACTCATTATTAATTCATTTCAAATATTTGCTTCCATTCCAGAATAATAAATACAACCTTGACTGAGTATTTCTTTACCAGATGTGCTCCATTCTCTAATTAGCTCTTGACCTTATAAATGCACTGTTTTTATTCTAATTCACTTCACAAGTATTTGGATTTTTCTCTTGCTTTCTCTAGCTTTCTTGTTATTTGTTTGTTCTTTTAGAGAATATTTTTTGTTCATTTTTCATTTGTTTTGGTCAGGGCAGTAAATAAAAATAGATGCTAGTGTGGCAGAATAGAAATAGGAGTATGCTAAATAAATTGTGAAGAATAATAAATCATTTTTCTCTATTTTCTTCATAAAATAGTAGCATATATTCACTTTTCTGATGATGCAGAGAAAAGACAAATAACCAGGATTTATTAAATACTTGTAATTAGTATCTACTATATACTCAATATTATTTGCATTTTTGTGGTCAATTCAGTGAGCCAAAGACCATTATAGTTTGACCTTGATTTCTCACCTTGTTTACCTGACAAGACTCAGTAATAGCTGAGAAACTAGGGACAATCTAAAGCCATGTACAACTAAATATTGGGAGTCAACGTGGGTTAAGATGAGTCAGAGAAAACTTAATGAAGGAGATAGATAGTATTTATTTCTCTCAAATACTAGAGAAATGACCTGATTTCTGGGTAAGATATGCATATTTTTGGGTAATATATATCACCCACAATTTAAAGGAATAAAGGTTCATTTGGTTCAGGGATTCAGTCCACGGTTAGCTGGCTCCAAGGCAGAAGCATGTTGTGAAGCAAAAATGGTGGCCAGGAAGCAGAGCAGGAGAATAGTCCCACAGCAGAAGGGCCAAGGGACCAGACTCGGACACCGGGGTCATGCCTCTATGATCCAGCCAGACACACCCTGAAAAGAGCTCCACGAACCCCTGGGGCAGATGCTTCAGCCAATCAAGTGGAAAATTTCCCTTACCTACTACCTAGCCAAGATGGGAAGTGAAGACAGGAGCAAGTAACGAGAATAACAACAGCAAAAACGTTTCAGGGGAACAGAAGGAAGGAAGCAGGAAGAGAGAGGAGCAGGGGAGAAGGGCAAGCAGAACTGATGCTGACTATTTATCCTGCTTTGGGTACAGGCTGAGTGTATCATGTGATCTACAGTGCTTGTGATCTGTTCTGAAAATTCTCCTGAGTTTCTTTGCTTACAGAAAGACATCCCAGCCTTTTTCCACCAGTGGTATTATTTTCCTTCTTTGAGCCATCAGCACTCCTTCACAGGTGCCCGTTACAGCTAGGGGCACCTCATCACAGAATCACAGACATGGTGAAGGCTAAGCAACACAAAGAAGTAGGTTTAGTCTCTTTGTGTCGCTCTTCTGTGCTTTGTCTTTTGTTATTGATTCTTTTCTGCCACCAAGAACTAAGTTTCTGCTAGTTTCTTTGGGCCACATAAGGTCTCAGTCCTCAGAAACTGCATGGTGGTCCCTTGATGCAGGCCTTCTTTTACCTCTACTTGCCTTCCAGAGCCGCATGCCTCACATTTCCTGATGGGAAGAAATCCTATAGGCAAATTTGAGGGTGTGTGATACTAGTGATACATACATTTTAAGGAGAACTCCATTACTTAAACCCAAAAGAAAGGACGGGGGAGGGGATCACGGAGAAGGATGAGGACGGTGCTGCCTGCATATATCTTGAGAAGAAACGGGAAGAGGGAACATTCTTATGTCTCTTCCACCATTCCGATAGAGGTGTAAAATTAATCTGATCATGAAACCAACTCAAATTGGCCACCGAAAAAGTTATCTCCATATCATTAAAGGCAATGGACATGACTGGGAGCAGAACCGTAGGGCCAAACCTCCTCCATACTCAATTTGGTTTGCAAAAGTACTGCAGCAAGGTGTCAGCTAATCCTTACACCTATGCATTTAACCGCACAACTCTTGTGAAAGACAGCCAGAAATTATTATCATTTGTGTCACATCTTTCCTTTTGGATAAATAAATTAAAAATAAATAAATAAATGCAAGAGCTGGAAATAAAAGTGAGTTAATATGTTGGGTAATATCGTGGCTCATTCTACTCACAGGCTCAGAAGTACTTTACTCATGACTTATGTCACATGGCTTTGTTGGCCAAGGTGAAGATTTTTACCCAGTATAGGGCTATAGGAAGAGAAATGTAGGAAAAGAGAAGAAAGCCAGTCAGCAGCATCTTCTAATACAGAAAGTCACATATTTTCTTTTGAAAGAGATGCTTATCCCTAGGTTATAACTTATTGATTTTTGTGTGTGGAGACACACTCTAGTTATCATTCAAGATGAGTCACCCCATAAAGGAGCATTGTCAACTGGGGCTTTTGTGTTTAAGCTGCTCTCTGGGACAATGAGCTGTAGTATTCAAGCTTTAAGTGATATCAATAGCTATGGAAATGTCTTTAAAATATTTTAGAGTCGAAGAAAATAATATTATTTGTACAAATGAATCATCAATAATAAAATGTATTTAAGAGCTCCAAGGATAAAACTGCAAAACAATTTGAGTCACTATTTTTGTTCAGAGTCTGGGTGAGTAAAGAAAAATGCTCTAGGAAATGGTTGATTCCCACCAATGGATCCCAGCAATGGATAGATGGGAATGGATGTTTCACAGCAAGAGAGACTTCCCAAGGCCCCTGCCAGAGAGTCGTACTTTAAAATCTTTGGAATCAGCTATCAGGAGTGTTTAGGGATTGGTTGGAGTGTTTTATAACATCTGTGTTCTTTTCACCCTTTGTTTTCATCTTCCTGCCTGTCCAAGTTCAGCTGTTCTAATTCCAGAATATGTGGGACGGCACAGTCTTCTGCAGCAGCACCTTTGATCATCCTCACTGTCTCTCTCCTCCAGTAATATTAAAAAGGCAGACTGAGAGGAAGTGGAAGGAAGGAGATTTTGCTTCTCTGTAGCTATTGTTGCTCTTGGCAGGGTGCTACCAGGAGGCCTAACTATGTACCACTTAAAGCTTAAATACTACAGCTCACTGTCCCAGAGAGCAGCTTCAACACAAAAGCCCCAGTTGATAATGCTCCTTTATGGAGTGACTCATCTTGAATGATAAATATAGTGTGTCTCCCACACATAAAAACAGATGTGGTAGATATGTTGCCTATAGATAGTGCTTTGCAAAAAGCTTCAGGGCTACAGAAATTTTGCTCTTAAACTAATGGTTCACATTTCTACACCATTTTCTTCCAGTGTTTGTGGTTTTGGGAAATGGTAGATCATCCTGAGTAAATGATGTGGACCTCATCTGAATGATAAGCACCAGCTGAGCACACAGGCAAGAAAGGTGACCTGAATTGTGGGTGCAGTTAGGAAACTCCTCTCACGGAGTCTTGAGACTCTTCTACCCAGAGCAGCTTCTCTCAAACCTGTCAACAACCAGCAGGGTGTACTAGGTGATTCTTGAGGCTATTTTCATTCAACAGATGAATGAGGACACTTGCAGCGAATCCCACAAAGAATCACTTGCTCAGTTCTACCACATCTTACAACACACTTAGAATACAAGAAAAAGAAAAATCCTACTCATTCTCATTTCCTCTTGACCTGACTTGATACTCGTAGCTATGCTTTTCAGTAGCAAAGACATGATTGTCTGACTGCCTAAGCATAATTAAGACTTTCAGGTAGCTTCCAAGAGCGTGGCCTCTCTCTAATACTCCACATACCGTGCCATTCCAACTTCCACCACTGGTTGATCTGTGACCATAGCTAAGCGCTGGTTAGATATTTCTGGTTTCTAGTTCAGAATCCCACACTCCAAAATGAAATTTATCACCTTGCTATGCATATTACATTCTCAGAAATCAGGCATTAACTAAAGACATTTGGATATTCAAGACAGATTTATGGAACAACAAGGGTTCAAAAGAACAGCTCCTACTACTAATAAACCTACCAGAATTCTGTTCCAAGCACCTCCACATGATTGAAACTCTGTTCCTTTTCCAATAGTCAAGTCTAGGCTAGGATAAGAAGAATATTTATAAATTTCCATTCCAAAAGTGACCTGACAGTTTGCATAGTAAGGCTTCTGCTTAGCAGAAATTTTAATTTTTCCAGAGCAGAGCTCCAAGCTCTTTTGATTATGACACCAGTAGATATTTATTAATTTTTATTGATGATTCACATATAAAACATAAATTTAAATTAAATTATTATAGAAACTCCCAAGATTTCAAAGAATGAGAAAAAGATAAAATAAGTTACGCTTAAGATTTTCTTAATATGGTGGCATTATAGTTCAGCTAATATATTAAGAAAAGTATATTAGGACAAGGTTAACTAAAGTACATATAAATCTTTATTTTAACTAGTTTTTCTGATGCTATTTTTTGCTAACTTCTCAGATATTATTAGGTTACCTTTTTAAAATAAAATAACTGAACAATGGCTCTTATTTGGAGAAAAGCCATTAGGCCAAGCCTTTTTTGTAGTACCCAAATGCCTGCCCCATTTATAGGATCATCTATTTTAGTTTGTTTTGCAAGAATATTTTAAAGTCTCTTCTCTATTTTGTGAAAAGTTATGTTAGTAAAAACTGAATAATAAATCACTCAGCTCTTACAATGATGCGCATATTAAGCTATAACGCATAGCAGTGTCCAGTGAGTGCACCACAGTGAAGTACACCTTCCAGCTCCCGGCCCCACCCTGCCCACTCACACACCTTCCTGGGTAGTAAGGGACCATCGGGCATGCACAGGCAATGAGAGTGCCAAGTAAATTCATTGCATTTCACCATTAAGAGGCTGGTTAGTTACTGTTCTCATTGCTGAGACAAAATGCCAGACGCCCAAAGTTAAAAGAAGAGACATTTACTGATGTATTATATTTTTATTTTAAAAAGAATTTTTAAAAATAACAAATTAACAACAAAGACGAAAACAAAGCAACACAGAAACAATAAAAACAATGCAGAATTTCAAAACAAAATGAGAGGGATTAATGATGGTTGTTATATTATGTATTTTTTAAAAGAAAATAGTACCAAAGAAAAAAAAAGAACAATAGCAAAATACAAACAACACAAAGCAAGGACATTAAAAATGACATGGGCTTTCTACCAAATGATAGGGATTAACTGTGGTTCTTATAGCTTCTCAACTGATGCAGAAAAAGCTTCTGATAAAGTCCAACACTTATTCATGATAAAAACCCTACAGAAAACAGGAGTAGATGGACTTTACCTCAATCTGATAAAAGCCATCTTTGACAACCAACAGCTAACATCATTCTAGATGGTCAAAACTGAAAGCTTTCCCTTCAAGTCAGAAACAAGACAAAGATGTTCACTGTCACCACTCCTATTCAATATAGCAAGAAATCAACAAAAGCACACCTTCCATAATAGCATCTAAAAAATGAAATACTTAGGAATCAATCTAACAAAAGAAGTAAAAGATCTATACAGTGAAAATTACAGTATCCTGAAAAAAGAGATGGAAGAGGATTTCATAAAATGGGAAGATATTCCTTGCTCATGGATAGGAAGAAGCAACATTGAGAAAATAGCCATACTCCCAAAATTGTTGTACAGATTCAATGCAATTCCCATTAAAATTCCACTAGTATATCTCACAGATCTAGAGAAAACATTCCTAAAATTCACCTGGAACCAGAATAGATCTAGAACAGCAAAAGCATTCCTGGGAAGCAAAGCAAAGGTATGAGGCTTCACAATCCCTGATTTGAAATTATACTACAAAGCTACTGTGATAAAATCAGCATGGTACTGAAAAAAAAAACAGACCTGAAGATCAATGGAATAGGTTACAAGATGCACACACAGCTACAAACACACTCAGCCACCTTATTTTTGACAAAGGAACCAAACATGTTCACTGGAAGAGAGAAAGCCTCTTTAACAAATGGTGCTGGAAAAACTAGCTTTCCATATGCCAAAGACTAAAGCTAGACCCATGTCTATCACCATGCACTAAAATAAGTCAAAATAGACCAAAGATCTAAATATTAAAACAGAAACACTAAATCTACTGGAAGAGAAAGTAGATAACACTCTCAAAGACATAGGGGTAGGCAGAAAGTTCATGAACAAGAACCAAACTGCATAGGAAATGCTTCAAAGAATCAACAACTGGGATCTCATCTTATTGAAAAGTTTCTGCACATGAAAAGAAATCACCAACAGAGTAAGAAGAAAACCCAAGAAGGGAAAAAGTTCTATCCAACTGCCCCTCAGACAACAGACTCCTCTCTAGAACATATAAAGAATAAAAATTAAAAAAAATCAGGCCCTCACAATTCAAAGACCCAATCCAAAAATGGGTATCTGAGATGAATACACACTTCTCAGATGAAAATACTAATGCGGAATAAATATATGAAAAAATATTCAACATCACTAGTCATTCGAGAAATGCAAATTACAACAACACTGAGATTTCATCTCAGCCCACAAAGAATGGCTATCATTAAGAAATCAACCAATGACAAATGCTGGAGAGGCTATGGGGAAAAAGGAACACTTCTCCACTGCTAGTGGGGGTGTCCATTGGTGAAACCACTGTGGAAATCACTCTGGAGATTCCTCACAAAACTAGAATTAGCAGTCCCACTTAACCCAGCTATTCCCCTTCTAGGTATTTTTCCAGAAGAATTTAAAACATCATACCACAGTGATATATGTGCACTCATGTTTATAGCAGCACAATTTGTCATAACTAAATCTTGGAAACAACTCAAATTCCCATCATCTGAGGAATGGATAAAAGTGATTTGGTATTTCTATACAATGGAGTATTACTCAGCTATAAAAAAGATAAACACAAGGCTTTTACTGGTAAATGGATGTAACTAGAGATCATACTCATAAATGAAATAAATAGGACATCACATTGTCTCCCTGGTGTAAGAACCTAAAAGAGTAAATAAAACCCAAAAGGTACAATAGATAGTAAGAAAGAGAAAGAAATTGCTCAAAGGAAAGAACAACTGGGATGAGGGAAAGAGGAAAAGTACCAAGGCAAATCATGTAAATAAATACATATATATGTATATATATATATATGTGTGTGTGTGTGTGTGTGTGTGTATGAATCAGTGGCATAACTGTACTGTTGGCGTCTGATGCTTTGTTGAGGGGAACAGTTAATGATTAAGAGGTTTTTTTTCACTATTGTGACCAATTTTGCATGCTTGTATCTGGTAACCTGAGCAACTTATGTGATGACAACAATTTGCAATATAACAACCAGTGGCAAATTCCTGCAACCTTGCCTAGTGCCACTATGTATTGTCTCTAATATTCTTTTAAGTTATCATTTACTTATTCTCTTTAATGGTTTGATCAATCTTCTGTTTTTACATCTGGTAATCTGAGCAACTTCACTGAAGGTGACAATATGTTTTCACTGTATATATCTTCTACTTCTTTTGTTAGATTGATTCCTAAGTATTTCATTTTTTAGATGCTATTATGAAAGGGGTGCTTTCACTGATTTCTCATTCAGTCTGCTTGTTGTTTGTGTACAGGAATGCTATTGATTTTTGAGTGTTGACTTTGTATCCAGTTATGCTACTAAATTTGGTTATTAAATCTATGAGCTTTTGGTGGAGTTTTTGAGGTCTTCTATGTAGCAAATCATGTCATCTGTGAATAATGATAATTTCACTTCTCCTTTTCCTATTCCTATTCCTCTCCCTTGTCTAATTGCTCTAGCTAATATTTCCAGAACTATATGGAATAGGAGTGGTGACAGTGGACATCCTTGTCTTGTTCCTGACTTTCAAGAGAAAGCTTTCAGTTTTTTACCATCTAGAATAATGTTAGCTATTGGTTTGTCATAGATGGCTTTTATCAGATTGAGGTAAAGTTCATCTATGCCAATTTTCTGTAAAGTTTTTATCATGAATAAGTGTTGGACTTTATCAAAAGCTTTTTCTGCATCAATTGAGATGATCCTGTGATTTTTGTCTTTGGCTCTATTGATATGGTGTATTGCATTAATTGGTTTGTGTGTATTCAACCACCCTGCCTTCCTGGAATGAATTCCACTTGGTTATGGTGTATAATTTTGTTGATGATTTGTTGTGTTCTGCTAGCTAGTATTTTACTGAAAAAATTTGCATCTATGTTCATTAGGAAGATTGGCCTGTAGTTCTCTTTTTTGATTGGGTCTTTTTCTGCTTTTGGTATCAGGATAATACTTGCCTCCAGGAATGAGCTAGGGAGAATTCCTTCTTTTTCAATTTCCTTAAAGAGTTTGAGAAGTATTGGCATTAAATCTTCTCTAATTTTCTTGTAGAATTCAGCTGTAAATCCATCAGGATCTGGGCTTTTATTCATTGGCAAGTTTGTTTTATTGCATTTTCAATTTTGCTTGTTGATATATGATTATTCAGGATTTTTAGGGGCTGGGGACATAGCTCAGCAGCACAAGTGCCTGCCTGCCAAGTGTAAGGTCCTGAGTTCAATTACTGGTTAAAAACAAGAAGAAAAAGAAAAAGAAAATAAGATGAGGATTTTTATATCTCCTTCATTCAGCTTTGGTAGTTCATGTGTATCTAGAAATCTGTCCATATTCTCTGTGTTTTCCATCCTGTGAGAGTAAAGATTTTCAAAGTATGTACTGATGATCTTGTGAATTTCTATAAGATCTATAGTGATTTCATCTCTTTCATTCCTTATTGCATGTATTTCAGTTTTTTCTTTCCTTTTTTAAAATAAGGTTGTCTAGGGGTTTATCAATTTTATTTGTTTTCTCAAAGAACCAACTCTTTGATTCATTAATTCTCTGTATTTTTTTTTAGTCTATATTGCATTAATTTCTGCCCTGAACTTTATAATTTCATGCCTTCTCTGGGCTTTGGTTTGACTTGTTCTTGTTTTTCTAGAAGCTTGAGGTACAGCATAAGGTTGTTTATTGTACTCATTCTGTTTTCCTGAGGTAGGAATTCACCGGTATAAATTTACCTCTGAGGTGCTTTCATTGCATCCCACAGGTTCTTGTAAAATGTGTCTACATTTTCATTTGATTGAACATAGTGTTTAATTTCTTCTTTGATTTCATCTGTGACCCATTGATTGTTCAGGAGGGTGCTGTTTAATTTCCATGTGTTTATGAAGTTCTTGCAATTTCCTTTGTCATTAATTTTCAATTTCACTGCACTATGGTCTGATAGTATACATGAGATAATTTCAACTCCTTTTCATTTCCTTAAGCATGCTCTATGTGATAGCATATGGTCTATTTTAGAGAATGTCCCATGTGCTTCTGAGAAGAATGTGTATTCTGATGCTGTTGTTGGAACACTCTGTACAGGTCTACTAAGTCCATTTGTTCACATGTATGGTTTAGTTCTGTTATTTCTTTGCTAATTTTTTGTTCAATTGTTCTATCACTTTGTGACAGTGGGGTATTGAAGTCCTGTGTTATGATTGTGTTGCCACTTATTTTTCATGTCTCTTAAAATTTGTCTTATGTACTTGGGTGCTCCTGTGTTTGGTGCATAGATGTTTATGATTGTTAGCTCTTCCTCTTGAAGTTTTCTGCTCACAAGTATGTAGTGATCTTCTTTGTCTCTTTTAATTGTTCTTGGTTTGAACAATTTTCTGCAAACAGAATAGTGACACCTGCTTTTTTCTGAGTACCTGTTACATGGAGTATTGTTTTCCATCCTTTAATTTTCAGTCTATGAGTTTCCTTTTGAGTTACATGTGTTTCCTGTATACAGCATATTGTTGAATTTTGTTTCTTGATCCAATCTGCCAGTCTACTTCTTTTGGTTGAGTCCATTTACATTGACAGTTATAAGTAATATGTATTGGCTTATCTTGTCATGTTGTTTTCCTGGTGGTGGTGTCTCTTGTTTCTCTCTGTTTAATTGCTTACTCTGCTTGGTGTTTCCTTTCTGTTGTTGTTAAAGTTGTGGTCCTTTTTGTCTCTTTCTATCTTTTTGGATAGAAGGAATATGTTTTAGAACTCTTTGTAGGGTTGGTTTGGCACTCATGAAGTTCTTCAGTTGATCTTTATCATGGAAATATTTTATTTCTCCATTAATTTTGAAGGATAGTTTTGCAGGATACATCAATCTGGGTTGGAAGTTGTTTTCTTTCAGGACCCGCAATATTTCACTCCAAGCTCTAACTTAATGGTTTGTGCTGAGAAATCTGCCATGATTCTGATGGGCTTTCCTTTACAAGTGATCTTTTTCTTTTCTCACAGCTTCTAATATTCTGTTCTTTTGTTGAATTTCTGGGATCTTGATCACTATATGTCTGGGTGTAGATTTATTTTGGCTATGGCTAATTGGAGTTCTATATGCTTCACTTACCCAGATGTCCACTTTTTTTTTCCATGCTTGGGAAATTTTCTGCTATTACTTCTACAAATAGTTTTTTTATATCATTTGTGCTGCCACCTGCTGTTTCATTGATACCTATAAATCTTGCATTGTTTTACTTTGCTTCATCTTGCAGCTATTGAATTGTTATTTTTTGGTTTCTTGTTATCTTTTGAAGATCCTTCCCTTCATGGTCATTCACAGCAGTTCTGTCTTCAAGGTCTGAAAGTTTATCTTCAGCTTCATTCAAGCTGTTTTGCCAGCTTTTGATGGAAGTTTTAATTTCTTGGATATCTATTTGAATCTGCTTCATGCATTCCTGTTGTTTCCTATCCTGTTCATTCAAGGTTTCCATTAATTTTCTATGCTCCTCTATTTTTTTCTGTCTTCTTTAGATGTGCTAAGCAATTCTTTCATTATTGTTGTCATTTCTCTTTTTACCTCATACTTTACTTCTGATCTGATGTCTTCTATGGCCTAATGGAGTTATTTCTTCACTTTAGCTGCTATCATCTCAGAAATTTCAGGTGTATGACTTCCAAGCTCATCTTTGTCGATATCTCCTGGACTTGTTCTGTGAGGGGTAGAGGTCTGACATTGCATTTTGCTCCTTCGTTTTGTCATTTTCAGAGATGCAGAGGTTCCCTGGAGCTCAGCCTCACTCCCAGCATGATATCGTAGTAGCAGGGCAAGGACCCAAAATTCCCTCATGTTCAATGTGTCTTCCTCAGTGGTGTGTGTATGTACAGGCAGGATATGATCCTCAGTGTTCCCCCAGTTTTCTGTGGCTCAGCTTTGTTCCCACTCAGGGGTTCCCCAAGCTGTCCAGGTTTCAGCCCTGTTTCCACTGGGGTATAGTAGTGGGTGGTGGACACTGTGTCTCCATACACTGCCACTACCCCTCCCAGTTCCCACACCAGCGGAGAGGTAAGTACACAGTCACTGAGTCCCCTGAAGCTGTCTGAATTTCAGCTTAGCTCCCCTGAGGGTGTGGATGGGGGCAGGGATGAGCACCCAAGGCCCTTGAGGTTGGCTGGGGTTCCCCTTGGCTCCTGAACTGGTGAGACAGAGTTGGGGCTGGCTCACCAGTGATCGAGAAGCTATCTGAGGTTCAGCTCAGCTCTGACAGGGGACAGGTAGGGGGCAGCAGGAGACGGGTAGGGAATGGAACCCAGGCCCCTAAAGCTGTCCGGGTTTCTGCCTGGTCCCAAGCTCATGTGTGGTGGGTGACAGCAGCTCACCAGAGCTCCCAAAGCAGCCCAAGGTGCAGCTCAGCTCTGAAGGGGGAAGAGAGGAGGAGGGGAGGGGCTGTAGCATGTATTGTTATCTTCAAGGAAGTTGCTCCACTACCAGATACAAGAATGCAAGATTGATCAAACAGTTAAAGAGAACAGAAAGCAATAAAAATTTAGAAACAATACAGAGCTTCACTAAACAAGATGGTAGGAATTCAACATTTGTTGTTATATTGCATATTGTTGTCTTCAAATTATAGCTGGGATAATTATACTGCTGCCTAATGGTTTATTGAAAGGAAAAGCTAATGCTTACATTTTTTTCTTGAACAATTTTACACACTTATATCTAGTAATGTGAAGAAACATTTATTTAGCTTACAGTTTGTAAAGGTTTCAGTTCATAGTCAGCTGGCCCCAAAGCAGGGTGGTTCACAGCACACAGGCATTGTAGAGGTAAAACAATTCATGGTTTGGCAGAAGGCAGAAGGCCAAAGGCACCAAGCTATAAGCAACAAGCAAGGAGCCTCTTTCAGTCCCTTGTATAATATCCAAACTATCCACCCTTTGGGCAGGTAGCACTCACACCCTTAACCTAATACCGCGTCCTTGATCCCAGCATCACACACTCTAGATCCAGCTGCCTCCAAAAAGCCCCACCTGTGACTGCACGAGGCTTTGGGGGACATCCAGACACAGCCATGACAGAGGGCCACGAAACAGCCTCAGAGAGGACGAAGGCACTTGGCACACATGTATCACTGAAACACTGGTGTAAAGAATTCTTACTGGCGCAAAGCGGCAAGGAAAGGGGACGGCAGCTCAACAAGATCAATAGGAAAAATACTTAACAAGCAAAGAATATCCAAACAGTCACTAAAATCTGAGGAAATGCTAAAAATCATTAGTCATGAGATGAAAATTAAAACTAGAGTGCAATGCCACTAAACACACAAAAAATATTTGAAAAGTGACTATAAAATATTGGTGAAGATGTGGAATAACTGGAACTCTCCTATAGTGGTTGTTGGGTATACAAACTGATAAATCACTTTGGAGAGCTATTTAACACTATGAACTAGAGCCTAATATATAGATACCTTAAAATCTAGGACTCCCACTTAGGTATTCACCCAACAGAAATGTCAATAGATGATAGTGTATGTGAAAGCTGTAAAATAGCAACAACAAAAACTGCAAATAGTCATCAATAAGAGAAAGGATAAGTTGCAGCATATCCATATAACAGAGCAATATACAACGCTGAAAATGAATGAAGCACAACTACATGTAACAAGAGAGGTAAATTTTATAGATACACTGATGAGTAGAAAATTGCCAGATAGAAAAAAGATTCCACTGTATATCTAAAATTCAAAGATAGAGAAAACTAGTATATGATATTAGAAGTTAGAGTATCATAGGCAGCTCAGTTAGGTAGAAATTAATGGGCAGTCAGCTAGGGCCAAGCCCTCAAGGGACTCACTGAAGATGAGAATACTTCATAACTGTGGCTGAAGGTGCATCCATCAAAGGGCAGTCCTCAAGATAAAGACAGAATGAGCAGGCCTACGTGCCTCCCTGAGGATTAAGCAATAATTTAATATTGTTCTATAGCTGTTATCACTTGGTCAGGTAAAATCCACCTGGACATCAGACACCCAAATGGGTGACCAGAGCATCAGGGTTCATCCCTTCCCCAAACGCCTTTCTTCTTCCCATGCACTCTTGCTACATGACCTACTTCCCTACTGGGCCAATATTAGCTAAGAGGCTACACCTGTACTCTGACTGGTTGATTGTAGCATGATCCACATTGCACTCATCTCATGATTTTGCTCTATAAAACATTCTTAGAGAAGCCACCTCTGTGGCAACCCGCTTTCAGGACCCGTCCTATCTCTCAGGACCTATCTTTCAACAAATCTTTCCTACTCTTAACCTCCATTGTTCCTTGGAATTCATTCTTCGGTTTTGGAGGACACAAATTCAGCATAACTGACATCCAGCAGGTTAGGAGTTATATTTCTCCTATATTAAGGACATGGTAAATGAAGTAAACTTTCTCCCTGCCAATAGTTCCAGAGAGGAAAAATGAATGTTATGCAGAGAATATGCAAACTATATTTCCTTATAGTTTAGCTATTGTCCCTCCCCAAAGACCATAACTGAGACGGTCAGTTTAGAAGTACTGGGGAAAGAAAGGGAATGAATTCTTCTTACCTTCTTATTCAAACCAGTCACCAGGCCCAATACTGGCTGATTAGAAACGCTGTCATCTTAGTTAAACCTTTGCTTTTCTCTATCCAAGACCAACCTGTTTTCTCTCCAGGGTGAGAATATGCATTCCCTATAGATCAATGTTTCCCTCTCTGCAGGCCGCACAATAACTGGAATTTCTTACATACTTTAAATACCAAAGAAAACCCTTCTTATTCCCCTCTGCTGATTGAATCAGTACACAAAAAAACTTGTTACTCTATGCCTTCTGATAATTCACTCATCAATCAATTCATAATCAGTATTTATAGTTTTGGTTTTGTCCCAGGCACTCTACTACCATCGGACCTCCTCTTAAAATCCTGTAAGTATTCATGTTGAGTTTTATGTGTTATTTAATTTTGCATGTTTTGTTTGTGAAAAAAACAGTATGACTTGTCAGACATGCTTTACTAAGGACAGTTACATGAGGTTTTTCCATTTCTTTAGCTGAAATAGATATTGGGCAGTCACATTACTGTCAAATCATGTAACTGGTTAAGTATGTTCTATGTGAGAACAAAAGCAATGTCTAGGGGCTTTAAAGTAATAATGTGTAAAGTCAACAGAAAGGTCTTTCTTTTCTATTACCAAACAGCTCTTTAATAACACCAATATAAATGGATAAAACAGAACAATTAAGCTTCTCCTAAATACACATAAATTTACATAATAACACAGGAAAAGCTAAGTGCAATGCATTTTCATTATTGATGAAACCAAAACATTTGTTTGGAAGAGGAATTTAATACCCAGCAGGCTTTTCAGCTGCCACCCTTCCTCCTCAACAGTGAACAATAATCTTGACTTTTGAATGAATGTGTCATTTAGCACCAAGCTTACTTGGTCACCTCAATGACTCAACAAAGCATCATAAAATAAATTCTAGTGGAAATTATTTGGAAATACAAGAAAATTAGAAAATTATAACCACTAGTTACAAAGCTTTATATATACAAACAGACATCATCTTTTTAAAAAATGAGTAAATTACAAGACACAAAACCACCCAAGATCGCAGCCCAGTGGTTTGCAGTGATTTGATAGTGCTTGCACTTTAGTACAAAGCTGTTATCACTGTTGTGGAACCATGCAATAAGAGTAGAGAATACGAGTTGTGCAAGAAATGCAAATTAAAACAACACTGACATTCCATCTCACCCCAGAAAGAATGGTTATCATCAAGAAATCAACCCATAACAAATACTGGAGGGGCTGTGGGGAAAAAGGAACCCTTCTCCACTGTTGGTGGGACCGTAGACTGGGGCAACCACTGTGGAAATCAGTCTGGAGATTCGTCAGTAAAGTAGGATTAGAGGTCCCATTCAACCCAACTATTCTTCTGAGTATTTTTCCAAAAGAACTAAAAACATCATACCACAGCAATATATGTGCTCCCATGTTATAGCACTGCAATTTGTCACAACTAAATGTTGGAAACAACCCAAATGCCCATCAACTGTGGAATGGATAAAAAGGCTGTGGGTTTTTTATATAATGGAATATTACACTGCTATAAAGAAAGATAAACTCAAGGCTTTTATAATTAAATGATTGTCACTAGAGACCACACTCATAAAAGAAATAAATAAACCTCATATGTGTAAACATCATCTTGTTTCCCTAGTATAAGAATCTGAAGGAGCAAATGAAATCTAAAAGTTATGATAGTGAGAAAGGGAAAAAAACCTGCTCAAAAAGAAAGAATGATTGGGATGAAGGAAAGGGGAAAATAAAGAAGGGAAATATGTGTGTGTATATATATATATTATATATATATTATATATAAGATATATAAATATGTATGTATGTGTATATATATATATATATACAAATAAATGGCCAGGATAATTGCACTATTAATTTCTATCACTTTCTTGAAAGGGACATTTGATATTTAATTGTTTGATCACTCTTACATATCTGCATTTGTTTATTGGAGTAACCAATATGAAGATAACAGTATATAATACAGCAACCATTGTTAATTACTTTTCACTTCATCTAAAATTCTATATTGTTTTTATTGTTTTTATGTTGTTTCATTTATGTCTGTGTGTTTGTTAATATGCTTTGGTTCTTTTACGTCTAAAAATAAAATTAAAGAAAAAAAAAAAAAGTAGAGAACTACACAGCTCAAACCTTTTTCCAGAAAAGGCTACGTGACTTTAAAGGAGTAACAAGATGGGTGTGCCTTCTTTCTCATGCTATGGTATGAGATGACAATAATTTCCACTTGTTCATTCCTCTCAGCCCCTCTTCTTCTCCCAGCGTTTGTTATGTGCCCATTACATGCCAGACACTGCCGGGCTGTGGCTCCACCAACCGAATGGAATGGGATGCTCTCTTCATCCTTGGAGAGCTCGGTCTGGTGAGGAAGACAGACACGTAAACAAATAATCACAGTGCAATTTGAGAAGTGCCATAAGAGAGGAAGAAGAGATTTCGAGATAAAGGAAATGAAAACCCTAGAGTAGGAATGTGGGGGTGGGCGGCGGGGAAAGTCAGAGAAAGCTACAAAACGTAGCTTCTCAGCTTTAGAACTCGAGAGCAGCAGAATTTAACCATTAAAATACAGCAGTACCTCAGTTCACACCTGCATCTGTGTGCAAATAATTCAGTTCTCAAAAAGTGCTCCGCAGAAAGTGTTCACAAACTGTGCATGGGGGGACAAACACAACCACAGCCAATTTCCAACCGCAGCCACTCACAAACACAGCCACCTTCCCCCAAATCGTAAAAGGACTTAAGCACATAAACCGAGGTATCACTGTATTTGAAACAACACACTAAAACTAATTTAATACACACAATATTATAAAATGACAATTTTTTTCTAATCCAACTCCATATTTCTTCATGAATCGGTCTAAAACATTTCATTTTCCTGCTTATTATGGAATTTTGTGCATTAGTTAAACTTCTTAAAATGTGGTACATAAGAAATATAGGCGACTCTTCTGTCTACTCTTTTCAGTTCAGAAATCCCTCTCTTTTGCAATATTGCTGTTCAGCTGAGCCAATTTTCCCCAACTGCTTTTCCAAGATTTACAAATAGGTCTAACCCCAAGTGTTACAGGCAAATAGAAACATAACTGTCTCATTAATGACAAGAAAGTTATAAACAGGAGCCCAAAAGGGTCAAGCTGTTGGTTCCTTGCTAACATCTAAATTATCCACGTAGCCTTGTACCTTTCCAAGCCACCCAGGTTCTAGAAATCTTTTAGCACAAAAAGCAACAAGGGATTTGCTTCTTACCAGTTTTCACACTGTGTTATTGCTATTGTTACCACCAGAAATTCTCATCACTGTTTTCTCTTCATGTTCAAAAAGTAATTTTAAATCTCTCTCTAAACTCTCCTCGAAGTCATTCTATAAATGAGGTGAGCCACATTTATTCATGCACCAGAGATGGCACAAAGGAAGCAGCCGCAGTTAATCATCATTTAGAGCATCGTGCTAAAAGAAAATACAGGATTAATAACATAAGATTTAAATGTGTCATCAATAATCTTTGTTGTAAATTCATACAGACTTCCAATGAAGTGTGCTGTCAATATTTCCTAGGTGTCAGTTTCATGCTGGGAACTACACCAGCTATGTTAAAAGCACTCAGAAGTGCTTACAATCCAACATGAGGTTAGTGTTACATAGTATGCTAAACAGGATCATAAAGTGAAATAGAGTAACCCCTCAGGATATGAGGTCTAATGATAGGAACACATGCTTCCCTAGTCAATTCACTCGAAAGGAAGATCTAGCCAGACCTACCACTTAAATTCAGCTTAGAGATAACCTTCTGTGAACCTAATGCATTACCACTATCTCCAAGTTCTTCCACCCCTATTCCTGATCTTACCTACATAAAAGAAGCTAGATTTCATTTACACTTCTCTGCCATTGTAATTAAATCAAGGTATCACTATAAAGCTTTCAAATTATATGTAGTCTGGTTAGAAATATTGAAAACAGACCTCAAAACACAACCAGCAATGTGTTAAAAAAAAAAAGAAGGGTTTGGGGCAAAGGGCGGGGGCAATAACTAATTCTGTGATGCAGGTGAAGTCTTCTTATAATTAAGCTTGTTAAAGTCTCAGTTCCCCTTCAGTAAAACAGCGTGTGGCTCCAGCTGGTGGCCAGCTGCTCCCAGACCTTTTCTATACACCCCCCAAAATAAGGCTACATGTCACAAGGCCATAATAGGTTTATTTTAACTATATTTCACTTGTTTAGGAAAGTTGTGTAATGCCACATATGGAGTTATATGAATATCCAGAAAATTATTCTCACCAATCAATGAATATATGTAGATCATTTATAAATACCTCATTCTACTCAGATGCACCCATATGAAGAGGAACATATGGCAAGGTGCTATATGGCTTGCTCATGGGAAACCTGGACATAGTTCAAGGTAGATAACCTTTAAGAAACTTTTATTCCTTTAAACAGTTCTTACTAAGTGTGCTCAAATTCTCAAAATTGCATGTCAGGACTGAAAACAAACAAAGAATTGCAAGAAGACAACAGAGATGGAAATCTCTCAGGGGACTGATTTTAGCAAGGTCTAAAATTGCAATACATTTGGGGCAAGAATTCATATAACCTCTTCCGCATAATGGGGAACCCTATAAATTTGCATCTATATTGTTATTTTGACCTATGAGTTAGCTCTTAATAGATAACAGTGGTTCACAGAATATTTTCACAAGTCTTGATCGATGGGCTGAAGATAGAACTGACTGCGGTCCAAGGCTTGAAAGTAGGTGGCAGAAAAAAATGGAACCAGGAAAGGGGCAGAGTGGGAGCTTTGATTCATTCTGTCTTCTCACTGAAAGTGCTGTTGTCTTCACGTCCCCACCGTGATTAAAGAGACCTCATGTTTGTAAACATAGGACACGCCTTTAAATTAATGGCTATTGTTACATTTGCTAAAGCATTTTTAAAAGTAGTAAAGAAGACTTGGAAATTGTTTGGGAGAGTAAGTTTCCATAAAGATTTCTTCATCCATCTTTTTTTGTCAGTCAGGAAAAGAATTAATGCTGGGCACTTAGTCTGAGAGACACTGTGAATAAGGATGTGGCCTGTCCTTGAGTAGCATGCAAATGAGCGGAGGATACAATTACAACGGGTTGCCTATGACACATACAGAGATGGAGGACAGTCAAGGTACAAAGGGACCACAGAGGACAGGAGACCTGGAGGGGTGTGGGGACAGCCAGGAAAGGGCCCCCAGAAGTGAGTACACAGGAAAAAAATGGGGAGGTTGATGAAGAGTTAATCAGGCAACATGGTGGATATCATTTAAAGGCCAAAGCAGAGTCCTGAGTAAATGTACTCAGAAGCAAGAAAAATGGGCAAAGTTCAGGACCTGAAAGATACTAGGTATGACTGAATAGCAAACTGCAAAGTGAGAAAGTGGTAATCCAGAAGACTGAAGAAGGAAAGCAGAGCCAGGTCATAAATAGCCTTGCAAGTCAGCAAATAACACATGAGGGATGCTTGAAAAATATAATGACTGTTTACATCTTAAAGGAATTTATCTCAGTAAGGGACACATTACCAAGCATTCAAAATTAGCAGGAGTATTTTGAGCGGGATTAATGGCAATGGGTCTTTTACTATAATAATTTTTAAATTTAAATAATCATTTTATTTTTTTATCATTCCTGGTATCTTGTGGATCAGTCTAGAAACAGAAGACCCGAATTTGAGATTTACTGGTTATAAGACACTTATATGGCTTAGCTTCCTGGGGGATAGACCCATGAGGTCAGTCTGGTCCCACATACACAAGTTGCTGTGATAAGGATAAAGTAAGATGATACATGAAAATATATATATAGCATATTATATATACTATATATCATAGCATAATATATAGTACATTATATAAACAGCATATTATATATAGCATAATATATAATACATAGCCTATTATATATAATAACACATTATATAATACAATAGACAGAGAGAGAGAGAAAGAGAGAGAGAGTTCTCAACTTACAAATGAGTTCCATTCTGGAAGAATGTTCATAAGTTAGATTTATTCATAACCTGACAAAGTAAGTCTTGTATAGTACACCTATGAAAGTTCACAACTTGAATGTTCATAAGTTGGTGACTTAAAATACATGTCTATATCTATATCTATCTATCTATCTATCTATCTATCTATCTATCTATCTATCTTTATGAAGCCTGTTTGGAGTAAGTTAAAAGGAGCTCAGTTTAAAAAAGGAAAAGAAAGAGTAGAGAGGAAACTTGATTCAGTGACATCTGGGGGTACAAAAGGTAGTTAGTTTTGAATAAGCGAATTCTCTACTCTCTCATGCAGCAGCCACAGTATTTATCTCCTGCACAAACAGCTAGCCTTGGATATTCACTTCCACACTCTTCTTCCAGGGTTACTGGTCTACCATCCACCTCCTTCACTTCCCATGTGTGCAGCCACCACTGCGGGCAGGTAACTAGGAGAGTTGGTTCCCAATGACCTCAGCAAGGACTGGTCTCCAGAGGGAGAGGTCTGCAAGAAAACATCCCCTGGTCTATTTTCATGTACTCTGTAAGACTTAATCAGATATCAATTTTCATTTACCTAATTAGGAATTTATTTCTGAGGGTTAAAATTTTTCCAAAGCATTTCAAAGGAAGTCAATTTGTTCTTTAAGTCTAATTCTAACACAACCAACACATGTTCTCACAAGGGACTCTAACAGTAACATCCGTATGAGGAAAATGTGTTAAAGGGTTTTAAATAAATCTTATGTATATGGATTCCCTGAAAAATAGCTACAGAACCTAAAATATGTCATAAGCAGCCACCTCCTGCTTAATACAACAAGCAGTAGATAAGTTCTCCGAGGCAACCCATCTGGCCTTAATGAGAACTGCTGACATCAAGACCTTTGCACAAAGTGGGTGGTTTCGACCTTGAGAAATATAAGTACAATTCAGTAATGTGCTCATAATAGGATAAAAATGTATTAGCCTTTCTTCAATGATTCAATTTAAGTATTTTTTAATCAGTATGTTGGAGACAGATCCAATGCTTGCTTTAATTTTATTAAGCCTGTCAAGTTACATCTTCTATTTTTTAACTTTTATTTAATTAAGAAAGCACAGAGCTACAAAGACATGTAATTCCTGTCCTCAATTAGCTTAAAATCAAATCTTTTAAATCTTCCTCAACCCTTCTAATGAGGACAATGCAATTTGGCTCACAGCTAAACCTGAAGGCCACACCAGTGGTAGTGGCATGGGACACACCAAGTGGCAGAGAAAGAGGATCCTCCCCTCAGCCCAGAATGTCACACAAGCCAAATAGGATGCATCCATTAGGCAGAAAAGACATTTTGATTAGAAGTAAAATAGAAGGGGAGTTGAAAGTAACAGGTTGAATTTGGGAGAGTGGAAAGAGTTTATGTCGGCTTCCATGTCGGGTCAGAAAGAAACACAGCTACAGTGAAAACAGGAGAACAGTGACCCAGGAGAAACTCCCGCCATCGTCCCACCCTCTCCTGGCCAGTCCCTTTTGGACTGTTCTAGCTATGAAGGAATAGGAAGAGAGAAGAAATCACTTGTGCCCACACTTAGATATAACTTGCCCCTGTTCCATTAGCCTGGATTTCAAGACAAGACCAGGATGCAAGGACACTGGGAGAGGTTATACAGATGTACGTTCTGAAAGGACAAAAGGACAAGGTGACAGTACACACTAGTAATCTCTATCAACCCTGGCATAAGTAAAGTCTGAGCCAAGCTAAAGAGAGAGGAAAGAAATATAGCGGCACAATGCATGATAGCGAAATCGTGGGAGCAGCCTGTATGTCCATCCACAGATAAATGAATAAAGAAAGTGAGCTATTTATACACAGTGGAGTAGTACTGTTCTGCTATAAGAACAGATAAATTTGAGTCATTTTCTGGAAAATGGATCCACCTTGAGACCATAACATTAAGTGAAATAAATTTAAATATTACATGGTTTCTCTTACGTGAGAAACCCAACTCTAAATACATAGCAAAATAAAAGATAAATAAAAGGAAATAGAAGCTTTGCAAATGGGAGGGGGGATGAGAGGTGAAGGAGGAGAGGAGGTGGGGGACAAGGAAAACAGTGCAGATGCGTTACGCGCAGGTACCAGTTGCCCATAAGAATGTACTCATTTTGACATGAGCAAATAAAACATAAAAATAAAAAAAAAGAAAGAGCACAGAAACAAAGCAGAGGGAGTGTGTCTATGGGGGAAGCACATCTGAGTACAGCTTCTGGCTCTTCCTTCTAGAGACTGGATTTCCTTTCATCTTTTTTCCTGTTTTCTCCTAGTCCTTTGCAATATGCCCCAAATAGCCCCCAACTCAACAGTGATACTTCAGACTTCAGGCAAGGAATTTCAGCCCTTAACATTTTGTCTTGTGTTAAGATACCAATGCTTTATGTAATTCAGACCTCACACAGAATCACTCTCATTAAGATTAGCTGAATCGCCCAACATGTCCATCCTGTTACATGTCCTGTTCCCTAGATTTCTGGACTTTAGATCATGTCCTGAGGAGTTCTGTGGTAACTCCCAGCTTCCCCCAAATTCTTATTTTCTACTCTAGGACTCATAGCATTCCTTTTTCTCTGTCATGAAATAGGTCTAAACTTGGCCCTTTCAGTTAACACACATGCACACAAGTCAGCTAGCAGGAAACACTCCCAGAGGCCTCCTAGTGAGTGTACCGGAAGTTTCTTCTCATGTGAGTGTCAGAAGAGTTTTGCATCTCGCAACTGTGATTGAGTTAAAATTGAGTGTTAGGTCTATATTTGGTCATTCCAATATCTTCTCCCCTATCTACTCTTTTCCTTCCTTCTCTGGAAAAAGAAAACAAAACCATACAACTGTGGACGTAGTAAACACAAAATTATAGGAAAGTGCTATAGTCTTTTCCAAGTCCTTAGCGTGAGGATGGGAGGGGACTGAAGAGGCTAAATAACATAATATCTGAGAAAAAGGGAGAAAGTGCTTTATTCTTCCAGTTTCCCTTAAGTGCAGAAATATTTCAAGCTGAATATGTACCATTTACTGCTTGATATCAGGGATTTCAAATGCCTCAAATAAAAACGTCTCAAAAGCATCTCTTCTCAAATCATCTCGTGACATCTTCTTGCCCATTACCCACTAGCCAATTTCTTCTTTTTGCGTGTGTGCTTTTTACAAAAAACACAGTCCTTATCAATCTCTAAAAGTACTCTCACTGTTGATGTTTCTTATTTATTATTTTCAATCTAACTTCTGTAAAGTAAGCTCTTTGAAGGTAGGAATCAGGCTTATTGTTATCTCTACCACTTAAACCAGTTTTCTGTTCCATCTCAAGTACTATTAATTAGTTTAACATAACATAATCCTTCAAATTAGGAAAGTGGACATGTAGAAATGACTTCTGACTCCCCTCATCTTCCACCTAGTGACCTGGGATCTAGACTTTCCTCACAAGTACAGACAGACATATCTATAGATAATCTCTCAACTATGAGTTACATACAATGGTAGAGGAAGAGTTTAGATGTCCCAGGAACAACCTCATACTATTGCAATCATTAATTTTATGTGTGAACTTGAAGATATTTTTAGATAAGTTCCATATTTAAATGGACAAACTTAGGGTAAAATAGTTTTCTCTCTACAATGTAGTTGGTCCTCATCCAATCAGTTGAAAGTCCAAACACAGCACAAATACAATTATCCCTACGCAAAGAACTCTCCAGGAAACTCCTTTGGACTCTACGTGAATCATCTACTCTCTTGCGTTTCTACCTGCCAGCCTTTACGCTGCAACTGCACCAGGCCTGTTCTGGGCCTCAAGACTACTTGCACACATTGTTGATTTGGAGTTTCCATCCTCCATAAGTGCATGAGTCCATTCCTTATAATAAATATATCATTATGTTCAAATAAATGAAAATAAATAAATGCATGTGTTATGGTTTAGCTCCAAAATGACACCCAAAACCTCATGTGTTTGGAAGGCTGGATCACAAGGACACTCCAGCTCCCTTGCTGTTGAGAGGAAGGGCTTGACTGGAGGAGATCACTGGGGGTGCGACCTGGGGTGATAGTTCTCACTCTTTGGCTCCCCCACTCACCCTCTGGGTCCTGGATGCCATGAAGTCAGCAGCTCTCCTCCACTTGGCCCTTCTGCCTTGACCCCTCTGCCTTGCAGCCCACCAACCATGAACTGGCACTTCTGAAACTGTCAGCCCAAGCAAACCTCCTCCTTTAAATCCTGGGTGTTGGTTACTGTCTCCATGACAGGAATGTGACTAAGACAGAGTTTACAGAGATTACAGACACACATACACGCCACATCTTTTCAGTTATTTCTCTCAGGAGCACAGACTTATTACTTATTATAAAAATGAAGCATGAAACTTTGAAGATTAACCAAAGCCTACATTTCTATTCACCAAATTTGTACCCATCATCTTCAGCTCTTTTCATCTTCAGGGAAAATACCACATGGTGTAATGCAGTCACTTCACCCAGCTCAAATTTAGGGTCTCTGAATGACACTGTCTTCTACCTCAAATTCCAGTATTATTACTTATTGTCCAGCAACCAATGTACTTGAAGACAATTACCTCCCCAATCTCATCCCCTAACTCAGTAGATCATATTGGTGCAGGTATAGGGAGACTGCCCTAACCCATTTTCACTGGTATACATAACAAAATATCTGAGATAATATAATTTGTAAAGAACAGGAGTGTATTCATCTCATAGTCCTGAAGGCTGGGAACTCCAGGAACATTGCACCCACATCTGCTCAAACTCTGATGAGAGACTTCTTGCTGTTTTGTAATGTGGAGGAGGCGGGGCTCATTTACATGACAACTCACTCTCTGAAGAATGTGCCCACTCCCAGGAGACCTCACTCACTCCTGTGCAGACCAACTCACTGCTGCAAAACGAAGTGACTCCTGTGAGAACAGCATTCATCCATTCTTGAGGCTGCCAGTCCTCCTATCCTCCTATGCAGTGAAGACTTGAGCCCCAACACTGCAGCACTGGGAATTAAGCTTCCAATATATAGATTTTGGGAAGATATATTTGCATAATATGATTAAAACCATTTACATAATATAGTAAAGACTTTCAGAAAAGAGTGATCAGAGTCGTATCACTCCAAAGTACTAAAGAAGAAGAAGAAACAGAAGAAGGAGAAGGAGGAGAAGAAAGAGGAGAGGGGAAAGGGAAGGGGGAGAGGGGAAGCAGGAGGGGAGGGGGAGGGAGAGGTTAAGGAGACAGGCTGGGCAGATATTTTGGGAACTTTTACCCAGCAGTAAAAAAGTTCTTTGATTAGATACTGATCTATTCTACACTTGATCTTAGCCAAAAGGCTGAGAAGTGATAGTGATCTATTCTCCGGGAAGAATATCATTGGCTATTGTCTTATGGTTCATGGCTCAATTTCAGAAAGATTTTTTTCATGCCTTTTGTCTGCAATGTTCACATATGAAATGGATTTGGGAGTATATTCTCTTCTTAGTGGCAGCACAGTTTCAGCAATCCTTTCTATTTGTGGTTCTATTCAGAGTATAGTGATAGTTTTACCATAATAGGATTTTGTTATTTTGACATTATAATTCTCCCTCCCAAAATGAAATATACATTTATGTATGTGTTTTGGGTGAGTTTAATTATGGTAGTAACTATACCCCAGGATTTTTCCTAGCCATGTCCCACTCAATTTTCTTTGTTCCTGTTTCATATTCCCTTATGCCAATCGATTGCAATTTAAAGGTGAGTACTTTAAGGCCATCTAAAGCAACAAGCCTAAGTGGGAAAGGATTTGGCATCAGGCTGAATTCCTGATTTTCAAAATAAATTTTCATTGGGCTATTGCCCTCAATGCCTTTTTTGATAAAAAAAAAAAATCATGACTTGGTATTTTCACTCATAACGATTTTTAAAATTGTCTTTTATTAGTCACTTGCTTATCACTGGGATACCATACCTGAACATCCACTATTTCGAAGAGGAGAGGTATTACTTGGCTGACAATTTGGATGGGTTCAATCCAGGATCAGCTGTCTCCAAGGCAGAGGGGCACGGCAGAGCGAAGCTGTCTCCAGATGCGGGCCAGAGTGAGGAGTCATGGACAATAATTCACCCTTCCAAGTCAGGCTCACAGGGAGCCAGCCCTCTGACCAGGTCCTACCTTTGAATGTGAGATTTGGAGAACATTTTAGATCTGCACCATAACATGACATGAATGCTTTCCTTATTATATGCAATAGTTTTGTCGAATGTCTTGCTCCTGTTACTTTAGTACTAATCTAATCTCTCATCAGACTTTTGTATCCCACTTTGAGGTATCAGTTTATGCATAAGAGAAATATTTGCCACTGAGATAGAAGTTATGTTTGCTTCACATACAAATCAGTCATGAACGTTCCCAATTAAGGGTTTGACACGTGATGACTATGGACCCCATGTTACTTTCACTGTGTCGCTTGACTTTCTCTCAGGGCAAACAGATGGGGAGAGACTTCTTCCATGGCTCTGGGCCCCAAAGTGACTTGTCATTTCTCAGATTTCATTGTCATTAGTTGCTCCTCAGCCTTTTCTTGGGTCCAAAAGGGACTGGACTTGGGCATGAAGATACAGTCCTTGGACAGGGAGTCTCTACCATTTGAAGGAGTAAATATGAATACTTTTAGGAAACGTAAGTTATTTTTAGATAAAAATAGAAGAAAACAGGGGACTTGTGGCGAAAGAGATCTTGGGAAAGAGACATAACAGGAATGGTCAGCCACAACGCACATACAGGATACTAGGAGAGAAAAGAAAACAAAAAACAAACAAGAGTTAGGTGCAGAAGACGTGGATGGCAGTAAAGGGACTCAAAACTGTCTCGCATTTGGTTCTGAGAGCAGGTGAAGCAGAGTGGTAGGCGGGGGAAGCCACATGCAGAGAGTTGTAAAACAGGATTTGGACAAAGATGTGAAATGAGAAACTAAAGGCTCTTCCCTATGAAAGCTTAGCATGGATCACTATAACATGATGTCTCTAACTCTTTCAGGAAGGTATAAAAGGGAAATAGCTTGGTCAAGTGGAATTTCGATTTTAAGTGTTTGAGGAATCTCCACACTGATTTCCATAATTGTTGTACCAGTTTTCATTTCTGCACAGCCTCTCCAGCATTATTCTTATTATAACAGCACAAATCAAAGCAGCTAAATATTGGAAGCTAGTTTCACTCAACTGAGGGACTATGTTATGTTAAACTACTCAATAGTACCTGTGACGGGACAGAAAACTGGTTCAAGTGCTAGAGATAATGATAAGCCTGATTCCTACCTTCAAAGAGCTTAATTTACAAGAGTTAGACCGAAAATAATAAGAAACATGTGTCCATCAACAGATGAAAAACTGTAGTCTTTATAAACAATGGAGTATGTCAAGTGAAATAAATCAGACACACAGACTTAAATATTTCATGGTTTCTGTTATGTGAAAAATCCGTAATATAAATAAAGGGCAAAATAAAAAGATGGATGGTAGGAAATAGGGAGCTAAACCTTTTACAGATGAGGGAGGGACCAAGAGATGGAGTGGGAAAAAAAAAAGAGATGGAAAAATAATTAAGACGTGTCATGTACATGTACCTTCTCCCTATAAGGAAAATATTCATTATGTCCCACAAACATGTACTAATAAAAAACAAAAACATGAAAAAAAAAAAACTTTGCATCAGTAGGGAAGCAATATGGAACTATATCTTCAGGTGGACAAGAAGTTAAAGGACCAGTTTGATGATTGATGTTTATTTTTAAAAAATTAATGTTTGCAAAAAAAGACAAAGTTTGTGTGACAAAATGTCACTGTAGTTTGAAAAGGAGGAGACTCAGCCATGTTAATATACACAGAAAGGGCACTTATTCCTGCCAGTAGAACACTGACCCTGAGACATAATCACCCTCCCTATACTCTCCTAATGTTTAACCAAATTACATTTATGGCATAAGTTCTCATTGAGGCATCAGATTGTCCCCTTAGACTAAGATCTGTGAGGCTGAGCCTAGGCCTGATCTATAAGGACGTCTGCATCCACACAGATCCTTGGGGATAGTGCTTTCCTTCTGTATATACAATTGATGCCATTAAGGCATCAATTTTGTGCATAGATGTTGTTGCAACGTTTCGGATTTGCTGGAGTGAATACTGTTCTAGAAGAAAGTGTGATTTCTTAATCCTATTAATCTCCCTGCTTCATAATTTTCTGTCTTTTCATATTTTCATTGAGTTTTCTCCCTTCTACTGCTACACTATAGATTGGCCCTCACAGTTATAGCAAAATACAATATGAGCTTCTCCATAGACAAAATTTATTTATGGTGGGTGTGATAAAATTAGAGATTGAGAAACAATGCTATGGGGCCATCCAATCTCCTTTTCTGTGATAGCTGCATAATATATCAGTCATATTTGTAATACTTCAGTCTCTTTGGTGGGTGAAATTTCTTTTCCTTTTTGCTAAATGGATAATGGCTTCCCCAAGAGTTGCCACTTGCTTTTGCTTTCACGATCCTTTCATAATTTGTTTAGGACCTTTATTTATTTTCCTAAATTTATCACATGTTCATTTTACTCATAAACATGAATCACCCTTAAAAGCCATTCACATCTAAGTTCTTAAGTTTAGTGTACTCCATAGATCTAAACTTGCCTACTCACTAGTAGCTATAAATTAAAATATAGCTTCCATTTAGACTAAATATAAGACGTGAGATTTAATTTTCCATTTTGACCCCCTTGTTATAAAACAGAAACTAGATGGATAGTTCCCCTGGTTAGAATGTAGCCCATCCATCAGGGTCAAACACAAACCCTAGTTTCTCCAAAAACTTCACAAAGAACCATTTTTCCTATGAATTCATAGATCTTACTTGCGCTGTTCTCTCTATTATGATAACGTATGCTTATTTAACTTTTCATATGGGCCTCTCTCCTGGAGAACGGTGACGACATATTATGTTTCCTTGAATGTTTAAACATTATAGATTTCCACAGCAAGAATGGAAAGCAGTGGTGAATCAGTTCAACTAGTGGGCAAAACAGTCCTCCTCAGTCACTAGATAGCAAGGAAATAAGAGGGGTTATTGTGCCGTATCTTAGATGAAGGGGAAACTATACTGGATGGTGGTTAATAACACCAGATAATCAAAAGATAAAAGTCTAAGTCAGTAGACGGAGCTTTTTTTTTTGAGGTAGAAGGGAATGCCTTTCACAAATGCCTGGAGAAGAAACTGTGTCAAATGAAATAACTTCAACACAGGAAGACAAGCGCTGCGTGCTCTTACTCATGTGTAAAACCTGAAAAAGTGGCTCACGTAGAAGTAGAGAGTAGCATAAAGACCACTAGAGGCTGGAATGGAGGAAGAGATGGGGTATTGAGAGAGTGAGTATGGGTATGAAAGCAATCAGAAAGGGGAAGTCATTGTGGTGTTACACGGCACTGCAGGAGAACTATAGTCTAAAGCAATTCCTTATACATTTCTTATACATTGCAAAGCACTTCTTATGCATTGCAATTTCTTATACATCTCAACCCAATGATATTTGAGGATGTGAAAATGCTAATAAACCTGATTTGATCATAACTCATTTTATACATATATCAAAATATAATATAGAACCTGGTGGAGTGATGAGCAGCAACAATTCCGCCTCTCCAAGATTCGGAATCCAGATGCTAGAAAATAACAATTTAGGGAAGAAAAAAAGGGAAGTGAATCCCTAGGATCCAGGAAATTTTCCAGAGGGAAAATTAGAGCCTACAGAGAAACTCAAGAGACAGACCACAGTGCAGAAAAAAGAATGGGCAATATGCACTTTCTTCCTGGCTCCTGACTCTTGGCTCCTGGCTCATGCAAAAGGATCAAATCTACAGAGATACAGTGAAAGGGGGTGACTCACCTTCAGGGGAAAATGCACCAGTGGATGCTGTGTACTGTAATAGCTGATGAGCGACTCCAGCCCCAGCATCTACCATGTGCCTGGGAGAGAGGGTTTGGTTAGACACCATACTAGGGAGGGGAAACTGAACCTGGGATACAGAGCAACTGTGGATTGGCTTCGTCTCAGGGCTCCCCAGTGTTGAAATCCTATAGTGACTGGTTGAGGAACAACAACAGGAGACATCCATGGTCAGAAAACAGTGGTCTGGCTAGCAAGAGACAGCTAGAGTATTATAAGCTAAATCAATCAGGCAACAACCCCATGCCCAGAGGCCAAGTTCAGATTGAATTTCCTTGGATTTGAAATCCAAGAACCATCACCCACCCTAACTTTACTGCCAGCCTGCTAATGGCAGTACTCAGCATGGATCTGTTCTCTGCTACCTCCTTCGTTTGCCAGTGAGGGCAAAGTCCTGCTTGAATTGGACACTGCCACAGAACTGTAGACTTAGGAGAAAACCACAGTCTTAAAAGCACAGAGAAACTTCTTTTTTTCTTTCTCTTTGTCCTTGGTTTTGTTGTTGTGTTTGGGCTTTTTGCTTTATTTTGTTTTTTGTTTATTTGGCTGCTAATTCTTTTGTTTGTTTGCCTTCTGTGTGAACATTGCTTTTAGTGGTTTTGCTTTGTTTTGTTCTTGATTTTGTTTTTTCCTCTTTCTCTCTATCCTGTCTTCTTCACCAGCTTCCTGAAGCTTGGGTAATCTTTTGTCCTTTGGCCTTGCTTCTAGTCTCTTTTTCTTCATTTATTTTCTTCTTTTCTCCCTTTTAAATTTTCTCATCTCAAATGCTTCTCTCTTATTTTTACTTTCCATATAATTTGTCTTTTTTCTCCTTCTTTAATCTATTTCTTACCTTTTGTTTGTCCTACCTTAACCCAATTCTATAGACATCCTTCTACTCCCCAGTAAGAACCTTTATACTGCTTCTCTCTCTTCCTTCTCATACCATAGTTCAAGCTTTGAAAGCTTTCCTTTTGTACCTCCATTCCCAGACCCTAAACTTGAATTGCATAACCATAAAGCTTGTCTATATTTTGTAGTTAACTATGTAAAATTACTGTTGAATCCTTTTCTACCACATCCAGAGATATAGCTGATCCATTTAGCACACATTAGCTGTAAATTAATACCTAGGTTGCCTTAATGTTTACATCATAACTGATGTTTTTTCTCTAGAAATAAGGGTGGCATATAACTGGTTCTTATGGCATGTTAATATCTAATTTGCATTGAGCAACACTTCTGTAGCTGTTTCACTTGATATTATTATCAGGGTTACATAATTGCTGCTATTTCTCTATAAGCCAACACTCAGATTTCCTTCATAATATTAAAAAAATACTAGGGTAGGGTCCCAGAGAATTTGGTTGCTGGGTTAACTGCATCACATCCTCCTTTCCCAAAATAAACAAAGTGGTTGAATCTTGGGGCTGTGGCAAAGGTTTAGTTAGCTACACCCAAAATGCATCCCTGAAAAGCAACTGAAGAGGTCTCTATTCTAGTACCAAAGTTGTTAGACTGTAAGTATCCACAAAGCTCAGCACAAAACAAAACAAATGAACAAAGCCAATAGAAACATGAGAAAAGGCAACAAAATGCTCCCCAAAGCCCCCAAGTTCCCCAAAGCTAATCCAGGGAGCACCAAGGTGCAGAAGAGTATAGTCAACATGCCTGAATTGCTGGAATGCATAGCAGAAGAGGTTTGAAAATAGTTCAAATAGATACTCAGTGGGATTAGAGAAGATATAAATAAACATATAATGGAAGTAACAGCCAAAAAGATGCAGGAGCTCTCAGAAGACACTAATAGAAAGCTAGGTAAGCTAAACAAAATGGCACAAAAAATGAATGACAAGTTTAGGAAACAATTATAGGGCATGAAAAGGTTTCAATCAAAAATCCAGGAGATTAGAAATCATATTGAAAGTATGGGCAGCACAGGGGACCAATGTGAGGACAGAATTTCAGAACTAGAATACCATGTTCCCTTTGAAAAGCAACTACTCAAGGACACTGTGAAAACAGTAATAGGAAATGAAATATCAATCCAACAACTGCTAGATTTGCAAAGAAGACTAATCTAAGAATAACTAGAATAGTGAAAAATCAAAAGCCAACACAATGACATTAAAAAACCTGTTCACGTAAATAATGACTATAGGGCAAGATATAAACATACATATAAGTGAGGCACATAAAACCTCAAATAGCCATGACCAAGAGAGAACCTCTCCCTGCCACATTATACTCAGAATTCCAGAAGTCCATCCCATGGTCAAAATCTTAAAAGCTTTTAGGGAAAGACCACAAATCATATACAAAGGTAAACCCATGGGAATCACAGCAAACTTCTCTACACAAACCTTAAAGACCTGAAGGGCTTGGAGTGAAGTGTTTTAAACCCTAAAAGATAACAACTTCCAACCCTCGTTTATGTATTCTGTAAAACTTTCCTTTAAAATTGATGGAGAAATTATGTGTTTCCACAATAAGCAGCACCTCAAGAAATTCAGGGCCACCAAACAAACATTACAAAAAATTTTGAAGGATATCCTAGAAAGAGACAGTATAAGTCAAAAAAGAATGAACACACCTGGCAGGATGAGCAGCTAAGCCAAAGGAGGACAAGGAGGAAATTAGCAACAGGAAAGTAATGCAAAGACAGGATTAAATCAGTACCACTCAGTAATAACATGAATGTGAATGATCTCAGTTCCCTAATCAAAGACACAAATTGGCAGGATGAATCAAGAAAGAAAAGCCAAAAATGAACAACATCCAAAAATCAAAAGATGGAAAATAATATTCCATGCAGCAGGAACCCAAAAACACAGGAATTGTTACCATAGTTTCAAAGTGGATTTCAAGCTAAGACATCAGAAGGGACATATTAGGGAACAATTCAATAGGAATAGTTAACAATTATCAGTATACATGCACCAAATATCAGTGCATCCAACTTTATAAGATAAACACTAATGAGCATGAAAAAACAGGTAAACACCAATATGACAGCAATGAACAACCTCAATGTTCCACTGTCACAATGGACAGATAGCCAGACAAAAAATCAACAAAAAATTATTAAAGTTGAACCAAGTCTTTAAACAAATGGACTTAACACATATCTCCAGAATGTTCTGTCCAACAATGGAATACACATTCTTCTCAGTAGTAAGTGGGACTTTCTCCAAAATAAACCACTCATGAGCCAATAAAGCCTGTTTAAGTAAATGCCAAAGAATGGACATTATACCATGCTTATTATCAGATCATAGTGCAATGAAGCTAGAAATCAATGACAAGGAAATCCACATAAACTGTCCTATGTTCCTGGAAAACAGAACAAATAAAGTGAAAATGTCCATAATTCCAAAACTCTTTTATATAGATTTGAGGCAATCCTAATAAAAAAACAGTAATATTCTTTATAGAACTGGAGGAAACACTCCTGTAATCCGTACAGAATAAGAAGACATCCAGAATAATAAAAGCAATTCTGAGCAACAAGGGTAAGGCAGGGGCATCACAATCCCAGACATCAAGTATACTGCAAACCTATAGTGATAAAAACAACGTAGTATTGGCAAAAAAAAAAAAAAAAAAAAAGACTTGTGGATAAATGGAACAGAATAGAAGATACAGAAACAAATTTAAGCACACTCTGCTATGTTATTTTTTTGACAATAGGGCTAACTCACCTTGCTGGAGGAAGGATAGCCTCTTCAACAAATCATGCTGGGAGAACTGGCTATCTACATGCTGAAGACTGAAACTATACCATATCACTCACCATTTACTAAACTAAAATTGAAATGGATCAAACATCTAAACACTAGAAGAGAAACATTTAATGTACTGGAAAACAAAATAGGTATTTTGAAGAGATAGGCAAAGATTCAGTGTGAAACCCTGGTTGCACAAGAAAAAATACCAAGAATCAACAAATGGCATCACATGAAATTAAAAAGCTCTGCCCAGCAAAGGAAATTATTAACAGAGTAAAGAGACAACCCACAGAACAGGAAAAATTTTTGCCAACCATTCTTCAGACAAAGAACTAATATCTAGAAAACATAAAACTGTTTTTAAAAATCAGATGTCCCTCAAATTCAAAAACCCAATTTAAAAATGAAATAAACATTTCTCAGAAGAAGAAATGTAAATGGTCAATAAATACATAAAAAATGTTCAACCTCACTAGTCATTTGAGAAATGCAAATTAAAACAAAACTGAGATTTCAACTCACTACAGAAAGAATGGCTACCATCAAGAAATCAACCAATAACAAAGGCTGGTGAGGCACTGGGGAAAAGGGACCACATCTACATGTTGATGAGACTGTAAATTGGTACAACCACTATGGAGACCAGTATAGGGGTTCCTCATAAAACTAAATGTAGAAATTCCATTTTACCCAGCTATTCCCCTTCTAGGCATCTTCCCCAGAGAGTGAAAAACTCATACCACAGTGATATATACATACCCATGTTGATAGCAGTTCATTTTATAATAGCTAAGTCTTGTAAATAACCTATATGTCGATCAACAGGTGAATGGGTTTTTTAAAAACATGGTATTTATATACAATACAGTACTACTCTGTCATAAAAAGGCTAAACTTTAATCATGTACAAGAAAATGGATACACCATGATACCACAATATTAAGTGAAATAACTCAGACACACAAGCTTAAATACATGGTTTCTCTTAAGTATAGATAGAAGGCGGATGGGAAGATGGCGACCAGGTGAGCAGCAAGGGAGCGATCCTCCTTAATAAACACCACCAGCTCGAGACAGACTTGGCGTGCGTGAATGCCGGGACCTCGGCTGGGAAGTTCAAACTGGGCGTATTTCTCTGAGATGCCGGGGGAGATGTGGTAGGGCGGACCAGGCTGCCGGGGCGAGACGTGGGAAAGCCCCAGACGCTGGGAGCCAGGGACGATCGGCGCGGGGAGGAAGCTTGACTCGGTCCAAGCGCCGTGGGAGCGCAGCCGGCTCGGTCCCTCCGGCCTCCCGAGCCAGCACAGCCCCCCGGCGACTCCCGACAGAGATCGGCTTGTTAGCGGTGGAGACGCCCGGCAATACCACGTTTCGCGCGTGTCGGGCGGGCCGCGCGGAGGGCCCCAAACGCCGGGAGCGGGGAAGAAGATTTGCTGGGTCCTAACGCCCTGAGAAAACGAACAGCTCGGCCCCTCCCGCCTCCCGAGCCGGTGCAGCTCTCCGGCGACTCCCGACAGAGATTGGCTCTCTGGCAGCGGCAACGCCCAGGGGTCCCACGTTTCGCGCGTATCGGGTGGGCCGCGCAGAAAGCCCCAAAGGATAGACTGGCACCTTGGAACCTTCATGCCTGCAGGGACTCCAAAAACTGGTGAGATATCGGCGCTCGCGACCAGATCACTGAGTGGGGGAGGAGATCCATCCCTATACCTGCAGGGAACCCTGGGAGGGCGGGGGAGCGGTCTTACACACCTCACCCAGGTCACTAGGTAGGGAG
>PVLD010012999.1:0-57853 GCA_004027595.1 Dinomys branickii | reverse complement strand
GTTCAGCCGTGCAGGGAAAGTGAGGAACCAGAACAAAGAGTCTGGAAAATTCAGCGTCCAAGATAGCATTTGATTTTGGTCAGGAAGGATGACAAGTGAGTGGAACAGGTGGGTGGGATATTCCAGACGCAACATTAGGAGAAAGGAAGGAAAGGGGAGAGGAGGGGGCAGGTAGGGAATATGTTACTACTGGAATCCTAAAAACTGGCAAGTGTGTAGGAGGATGTACCAGTTAGGATTCCCTGGTCATACATCACAGGAATTGATTCTAATGAAGGGAGAAAGTGAGCCTACAGGAAGAATACAGGGCATCTGAAAAAAGCACCATGAAAGTTAAGGGAGTAGGCTTAGCAAGTGGTGCTTCAGAAAGCTCTAGGGAGCCAGGCTGGTCTCCTCTGGAAGCCACAACAGGATGATCACCCGTCCTCAGCCAAATGTTTCACTCAGAACACAAAGCATAAATTCCACGGAAGGAGCATGTTAGAAGCCTAGGATCAGTCGCACCACCACCCTTGGCTAGTGGAAGGGGCACATTGGTTGATAGTGTGGGGTGTTCAGTTGGGACAAGAAAACCTTCTCAGTGCCAAACCAAGCACTCTTACCTCATAACAGTGGTTCTCAACCAGGAGCCGTTTGAAAATTCGTACAGATATATTTGCTTTTCACGAATTGAGTTGGGGAGCGGTGCTACTGTCCTCAGATGGGTAGAAGCTAGGATTCTCCTAGTCATCGTACCATGCTCAGGATACCCCCAACACAGAGCTGTCCAGTCCTGGGGTTGAGAAATGTTGACCTGGATGTAAATACACATGTAGAGAGACAGATAATAGAAATCTCAGTTGGGAAAGGTAACTTGCAGGGGAAAAAGGAGCCGTGAGATGCCTTGCAAGGAGCGCGTATTGCATGTGGAGAGCAAGGTCAGTGGGGGTAAGGAGGGTCCCTGGAAGGGGCTCCAGCAAGGAAGAGACGCGATAGACATGGCCAGCACGACCGTGTCAGTACACGTGACAATGCTCCGCGCGCCAAATGCAAGGCAATTTTCTCCATTTGTAGTTATCCACTTGTAATATTTTTGTTTGTTTTTTTGCTGCCTAACACTAATCAGTAATCTTCACTAGGGACAGGACCACACCTGTCTAATTTACCCCAGCATTCCAGTGCTTGGAATGGTGCCTGGCACAAGCACAGGTTCAGTAAATATTTGTCAAAAGACGAACAAATAAGTAAATGTATAAATAAATGAATAGATGGAGAAGTGCTTGTATACCTAGATGAATGAACAAATGAGTGAAATCACAGATGAAATGAAAGGATATATTATTAAAGAAAATAATATTTTAAGGTATTCTTAAAGATTGCCAAGGTTTCTGTCAGTCTTTCCTATAAAATACCCCAAAGTGAGCAAGTATTTGGACAAAGAAAATCCAGATGATGTAGGTCCATGATTGCAGCATTTTAGAAGCCCTGGCTGACTACATGGTGAATGCAGTCTTGTGCTAGGATCTGTAAAATATGCAAAGAGAAGAAAACTATGTGCCAGATGTGGTCACTGCCTATGAGGACAGAGACAAAACACTTCAATAACTAGGTATTACGAGGGGCTGGAAAACACAGCACATCAGTGATTTACTCAAGCAATATATTAATTTTGTGCCTGGGCACGGTACTACAGAGCATACATTAGTTAAGAGGACAAAGCTAGTCTTTACCCATTTTATGTTTAAGATGTATTGGAGGAGGCAGATGATAGATAGATGCACAAAGAAATGTGTAACTATAAACTATGAAAAGTACTGTTCATAAAACCATAAGGGTACAAACAATTTTTTAAAAGCAAGGTGGGGTAACTAATTTAATAGGGATGAAGCAGTTCTCTAAAGGGGTCATATTTAAGGCAGGTGCAAAGGATAAAGAAAGGAGCATAGTCAGGTGTGTTGCACACCTGTAATTCTAGCACACTGAGAGGCTGGGGCGGGAGGGCTGCGACTTCAAGATCCGCCTATGCAATTTAGAGACTCAGTGGGACTGTGCCTCAAAATACAAACAAAGCCAGGCATGGTTGCACACAACCGTAATCCCAGCATTTGGGAGGCTGAGGCAGGAAGGTTGCTGTGAGTTCTAGATCACCCTGGGCTACACAGCAAGACAATAAATAAATAAATAGATAGATAGATGGGCTGGGGAGGTATCTCCTTGTGAAATCACTGAGTTCAATCCTCTGTATGGAAAATGAATAAGAAAGAAAGAAAGAAAGAAAGAAAGAAAGAAAGAAAGAAAGAAAGAAAGAAAGAAAGAAAGAAGGAAGGAAGGAAGGAAGGAAGGAAGGAAGGAAGGAAGGAAGGAAGGAAGGAAGGAAGGAAAGAGAGAAAGAAAGGAAGGGAGGAAGAATCCGTCTCAGAGGAAAAATAAAGCAAAATCATCGAGTCAGGAAAAATTTGTCCCACTTGAGAGTCTTAGGGGAGGTCTGTTTGGTTGCCACAAAATGAGTAACATGGAAAATGACGTGTTACACAAATTGAGATATGGTCAGTACTCAGATCACACAAGGCTTTATGAGCACAGTAAATGTTTGGATTTTGTTTTTGGTTGTCTACGGCTGAATTAATAGACTATGTAAAAGCCTAATGGCTTAGTTTATCAGGGTGCTGTAAGTCGCCTGGGTGGTTCTTTTGCCAGCATTTCCTGGGCTCTGTCATGCCTGATACATTCACCTGAGTGTGGAAGGAAGCTGGAATGTTGAGGGCGCGGCCAGCTGTGGTGCACCTTGCAGTGTGACTGCTGACTTTGGAACACGCTCTCCAAGACGCAAAACTGGAAGGTACAAATCTTCGAACGCCCAGCTTTCAGTGTTAGGCAGTACCATCTTCTGTGGATTCCGTATGTCACATAGCAGCCTCCTTGATGGAAGAAGTAACCAGACAGAGTGTGGGCTATACTTCGCCTACCACGGGCTTTTTTCAATTCTAAATGCAATAAACTGCCGTAGAAGTTTTAAAGCACAGATGTTTATATAATACAATGTAAAATTTTCAAGTTGGTATGCTAAATCTACTGCAAGGTAAGTGACATGTTGGAAAGAACTCACAAGAGCATAAACAGAGAAGTTAAATTAGAATGAAGCCTTAAATACCAAGAGCAATATAAATTATCAGAAGGAAACAAACCATCCTCTGAAGTGGTATAGATACTGTAAATAAATACCCGTGAAATTAGTAGTATCCTATAATGAATTTGCACAAGTAGACTAGTTTGCAAAATGCACATTGGCTTTAGAATACAACATATTCACACTTGAAACCTCAATGGATACCTTTACATTTAGCTCTTGAAGTTTTTATGAATCATCACATAATTCCCATAAAGCACTATTATTACTAGGCACTGAACAAAATTCATTTGCTTCCCTTCTTTCTAATACCCAAATTTCAGTACTATCAATAGGTAAGGTTTCATTGAGATATAGAAGAGGCAGTGTACAGGCAGAAAGCAAATACCATACGTGTGCTATTTGCCCAAAATGACCACAGCCAAATGATTCTCTGCAGTGAGCTTTCCAACCCCCATGTGGTCTCTAAACGGAAAAAAATCCCCACATAGAAAACTCAGATCAGCATCACTCTTCAAGCTTCTGGGAATACTGTTCCAAGCCAAGCCAAAAATAATCCCATTAGTCACATTTGAAGTGCTAAGCAGAAACAAAAAGAAATCAAAATTAATTCCAATACTTACAGTGACAGCAGCAATTAAGGTGACAAGATTATGGAAATCATTGCTATCACTGGAGATACTTGGCTAAGGAAGAAAATAACCAGTAATGCAGAAGAAACAGAGGGATCCGAGTGTGGTATGAAGAAGCCCAGTGTTCACCAGCCCTCAGATGATTACACATGGCACTTTCTGCATGCAATAGTAATGTATTCTGTGCCTACTATATAGCAGGATCTTGAAATAATTACCTGTAGACCTCACTCAATTCTGTAAGAGATATTATCATTCTTTTCTGTGAGTCAAAGAAAATGAGTCACAGAAAGGTTAAATGAATTACCCAAGTCCACTGATGAAAACCATCAGAATCAAGACTTGAATCAAGGTCTTTCTCAACTAGACCACATGCCACTGCCTTATCTTTGTAGAGAATGGTCACCGTCCCAGAAGACAGTCAGATCTCGCCAGCTGCCCCTCAATTTGTAGTTATGCACTGAAAAGTAGAGAAATCTTCTCGGTATGGCTTGACTGGCCCATGACTTGCCCATTTTTGCTGTTTTGTTTTTCTTTCTGGTTTGTGCCACTGTGAGGATTTATTAAAGAACTCCAGTGTGGTTATCTGAAAAAGACCAAAGTACAAGAGAGGAGCACCCTGTGCTGAAATCTCAGAAGAGATAAATTGTATCTAGCTGTGCAGAATGGTAAAAACAATCATTAAAGTCAAGTGGACCTGGATACAGAAATCCAAACAATGCTAGCAGCTTTTTGTGGTTCTGCCTTCTGGTCCCCTCTCCTGGGCACTTTGTATATTGTTATTGATCACGTCCATGGAGACCTGGAGTAATGGAGGAAGTAAGCTGGTTTGGAGGAAGCTTGCTTTCGTCAAGCTGACAAAAAATGACTGTCTCAGCTAATCTTATTACTCAGCCCAATTTTTGGTAAATCTGAAGGCTTTTAGAGCAAGGAAACAGGAACAGATACTAAGAATCTTTCTGTGTATGGCTCAGGGTAAATAAAAAATAATTATAATAATGCAAACAACATCAACTGCTAAAATGTGGAGTGTCTTGCAGTTTATACATTTTGATTTCTGGGACAGTTGTCCTATTTTCTGAGGGTCTTCGGGGAAATTCAAAATAGACAGAGAGCCCATAACTGGTATGAGAAATTTTATTGAACTCCTGAGGGCAAGAAGATCCTCTGGTGAGATGATTGCATGGCACTGGCTTGTCCTTCTGTAGCACACTGTTGCCTGGGTCCGTGTCCACTGCAGAAGGCCTTGTCCCTCACGTCTGTGAGAAGGGAGACATTCATTTGATCCATCTTTTTCAAGGCATACAACTTTTTGCAGTGACATTCATGATAAACAGTATTTCCAGATGCTTGTCCCCTGGCTAAGTGTTGAACAGTCCAGGTCATCCGTGCATATATGTGGGCTCTTTCAGAGCCACAAAGACTTTTGGTGAAGATATGGAAGTGTCTTAGTCACACTGACATCATTGGACACAATACCCAACACCTACAATTTACAGGTGTGTTTGGCTCATATTGTTTTAGAAAATTCAATACATGGTTGGCTGGCTCTAGGCAGGAAAAAGCTGCTCAGGTTATGGTAGCAAGAAACAGAGAAAGTGGAGAGGGGACAGGAATATGCTCTTACAGGTCACATGTGTAGTGACCCACCTCCAACCAGGCCCGGTTTTCTAACAGCAAGTCAGCCATAGTGCCCCCACACACATGAAAATTTGAGAGGACCTTTTAGATCTAACCATAGCAGGGAGATTAACAGAGATTTCTAATGAAGTAGCTGAACACCAGGAAGACCAAGCAACAAGTAAGTAAATTTCTGAAGATTCAAGCCCACTCTTCCCTAAATATCAACCCTTACCCCCATAACTGAGAGAATTGATATTTATCAAGTTCTTTTCTCATTCATTTATTCACTCATGTATTCATTCAATAACTATTTATAAGTACCTGTTGTGTGCCAGGCAGTGTTAGAAGTGCTCAGGGATAACAGTGAACAGCAACAAGAAGGCAAAAGATCTCTGGTTTTGCATAGTTTACATTCCAACAGAGACGTGCAGTTGGTGAGGGGCACAAAGGAAAATCAAAGGGTAAGTCATTCAATATGTTTACAGATGAAAATTTTTAAAAGTAACAGAAGGGAGACTGGTGATGTCATGAGGAAAACTGGTTGAGGTTTTTCAAAAGGATTGTCTCATGGAGGAGGTAATTAAGCAAAGGACCTCAAGGAATTAGAGATGTAGAGACCACAGGAATCAGGGCCATCAACCCAATATCATGTCAGGAGCATGCCTGACAGATATAAGCAAGATCAAAGAGAATAGAATAGAACACAGGGTCAGAGAGCTTCTAGGGGAGGGAAGCGGATCTCAAGCCATTTACACGTAACTTGAGATTCCATTGCACACTTACATCTTAGGTAAAAGCTCACTCTGGCTGTTGTTCTTTAAATTAGGCCCAACCATAAAAATAATATCCATTATCATCCCTACTATTAATCTGTTATCCCCATGCCAAGTATGAGAACATTGAGACTCAGACAGGGACGGTCATTTGCTAATGTCAAGGTCACCCAAATGGAAATGAACAGAGACAGGGTCCTAGCAGGAAGTTACTGACCTAATGTGATTAGAGGGGTCTTCTGACCTCAGATATCTGGCCTGTTATACCTCTTACTGTGTTCAGCATCTTTATTTTCTGTTTTTCAGCAGTAGTTGCTCCTGGAGCAGTGGTTGGCTAACATTAGTGCACAGAAGAGCCACCTGGTGCTCTTGTTACAGATGCAGAGTTCCCAGCCTCGCCCTGATTGCACCGGTCTGAAAAGCCCAGGCATTGGTACTGGCATTTTAATAAGTACCCCAGGTGATTCCTATGTCAGGAATCCCTGGAAAATGCTTTTGAGAAATGTCGCTGTTAGAGTCAAAACTCCAAATGGGTTTGAATGTAGCAGATGCTTCTTTCTGAGACAACAAATCATATGGTGTGAGAGGAGACAGCTGTACGAATACTGCCAACCCTGTTTCAGGTCAGGCCTATCCCCATGTATGAAGCAGCCCTAATCAGAGGCCAGGACAGGAACCAAGACCGCACTCGAGCCTGAGGGTCTGAAGCCTGTGAGTCAGGAAGGCATCCTTCTTTACGTTGCCTGGCTCAATTAAATATTCTTTGCCAGAGTTTTTTCTTAGATGTCCACATGTTAACAGTATTTAATTCTTTTCTAATTGGAAATATAATGAATTCTTATGGTGAAACTTACCACTATGCTTAAAGAAAAAGTGATTGGCTTTGATCTCTACTCTTCTAGGGTAATATGATATAGTAGAATGGGTTTTTAGAATCACACAGACATGGACTTAAATCTCAGCTTAGCCACTAATTAACACAAATTTCATATCTTTCTAGCTAACATTTCTTCTCTTTCTCTCTCTCTGTCTCTCTCTCTCTCTCTGTCTCTCTCTGTCTCTCTCTCTCTCTCACACACACACACACACACACACACACACACGCATACCCATAAACTCAGAGCCTTTATTTTCTGTTCTGTAGAGATAAAATATCTACCTTTCAGGGTTATGTAATGGATGTTTAATAAATTACCTGACACCTACCATCAGTCAACTTTGATTGTGTTTATTTTTCCACTTGATATTCTATAATGAACATTTCCCATGTGTCATTAACTACTCATAAAAAAACATGACTTAATGGCTGTGTCATAGGCCATCATTTAATGAACCTTGCTTTATTTCACTATTCTGCTCTTATTGAGCTTTGAAATATTTTCTAATATTTTGTTATTAGAAATAATAACATGAATACTTAAGGCTTTTTCTACCTCTCTATTTTTTTTTTCCTCAGGTTAGACTCCCAAAAGATGTGTGCAAAGACAAATAAGAAAAACTTTTGTGGTTTTTCTGCACGGCGACAAATGACTGTTTTCCTGGGGTTGGGGAGATGTATACTTCCAATGCTACCACCAGCATTAAAAATTATTTAAAATGTAATGTTATGTCAGAGATGTCTGTATAGTGAAGAGGAAAGATAAAGTCCATGATAAACTTCAAAAACCAGCCAGTCTTTTCAGTGGATACAGAGCATTAAATTCCTCAAGGGAAGAAACTTGGAAATGTTGATGCATTTTTCTTACTTGCTAAGAAACTTTCATTGGGAGAAACATAATTTCTCATTGGCAAGTTTCTAATATTAGTCCATACCTTGAAAAACTTTCAGTCTTCTGGTCTCTATTGCTCAATTCCAATCATCCTGAAGGGGATTGGTAATTGTGGCAATTGCGCCAAATGATTGCTACCTGCAGAGGCAATCATTTCCATCTCCTGCAGAACTGATGAGCAATTCATTATCAAGGATGTAATTGCTATAAACCTAGGAGGGAAAGGGATTTCTGCTATGATTTCCACAATTTTGTGCATTCAGCCCTCCTTGGCTCCAAATTAGCTTTCATGAACAGGAGTTTGAAATCAGGCTGGGGCTGGAGGGTAAGTACACAATGGAATGTGTAGTGGAAATATTTGCATAACCTGTCTGGAACTTGTGATGTTACCTTTAAATGGGAACTGAATCCACAAGTGGGGCAGAATCTTCTTGAATGATTATGGTAATTCTGGCTGTAAGCTTGCAACTGGCTGCAGCCAAAAATGCAAAAAAAGACAAAAATTGTTGGGAGGTATAGCTCATTTGTAAAGCATGTACTTAGCAGGTACAAGGCCCTTGATTCAGTCTCTAGCCACCCCCAAGCAAAAAATGTGGTATAAAAATACTGTTTACTAAGGGCTATAATTAGGCAGTGTAGTTCTGTGGTCAGAGTCCAAAATTCTGAAATCAGGCTCCCTGGACTGCCTCAGTTCCCCAGTCCTAAAGAAGTGAACATGAATAAGGCAGCCAAGTCCCGCTTAACTCTCAGTAGGAATAATATGTTGATAATACTGCTGCCTCATATGACTCCACCAAAGATCACTCTGCAAATCCATGTGCGGTCTCATGCATTGGAGGCTATGTAGAGCAAAGTAATGTTATTGCTAAGATACTTTAAAATTTCTTTCATTTGCTGAATTTGAATTTCCCTATTGACCTAAATAATTTACATCATAAAGAACTATATTTTAAATTATTCCATCTCCCCTTACAGATTTATCATCTAGAAAGATTAGTGAGAAAATGATGAATACCAATTAGTGAAGAACCACTAAAAAACAAAAGTGGTGGCATTTAATCTTCACTAACTACCTTTTTTATAGTATGGTGGCCATATTTCCAGTTTTTCCATGATATGGTTGTGAGCTAAGTTTCAAACCTTGGTTGTCTATTTATTATCCATGTGATTTAGGACAAGTGACTTTCTTAAGTCTCATTTTCTTCATGTGGAAAACAGATAATAATAGTCCCTATCTCACTTACATAACATGCATCATTGCACATACCCTGTGAAACATAATGACACAGTACGTTCCCAAATAATGCTGAAGCTTTATTTTTTATTTAAAGAAAAAACAAAATAACAACAAAGACAAAAAACACAAAAACAATAAAATGATACATAATTTCAAAACAAGATGATAGGAAATTAACAATGGTTGTTATATTACATGTTATCGTCAATGAAGTTGCTCAGATTATAAGATGTAAGAATGCAAAACTGATAATACAGTGAAAGAGAATAAAATAAAAACATTAGAAACAATGCAGATTTTCACTAATCAAGATGGTAGGAACTTAACAATGGTTTTTATATTGTAGATTGTTGTCTTCAAATTAGCTGTTCAGATTGCCAGATATATGCAAGCAAATTGGTCAAATAAAAATGATTTATGCATTATTCCTTTCAATAAACCAATAGACATCAGCAGTACAATTATCCCAGCTGTCCTTGTATATACATATGTATTTTTCCTTTCTTTCTCTTTTTCTCTTTCTTTCTTTCTTTCTCTTTTTCTTTCTTTCTTTCTTTCTTTCTTTCTTTCTTTCTTTCTTTCTCTCTCTCTCTTTCTTTCTCTCTCTCTCTCTTTCTTTCTTTCTTTCCTCATTTCCTTCATCCCACTTGTTCCTTCTACTTGAGCAATTTCTTGCCCTTTCACAGTATCTATTATACCTTTTAGGTTCTATTTACTCTTTCAGGTTTTACACTAGGGAGATAATATGATATTTAATAAACGTAGGTCTCATTTATTTCACTTATGAGTATGGTCTCTACTTGCATCCATTTACCTATGAAAGCTTCAAGTTTAACTCTTGTATAGCTGAGTTACACTCCACTGTATAAAAATGCCATATCTTCTTTTATCCATTCATCAGTTGATGGGCATTTGGGTTGTTTCCAAAATTTAGGCACTACAAATTGTACTGCTATAAGCATGGGTGCATAATACTGCTATGGTATTATGTTTTCACTTGTTCTGGAAAAATACCCAGAAGAGAAATAGCTGGATTGAATGGGACCGCTAACCCTAGTTTTCTGAGGAATCTCCACACTGATTTCTTTAGTGGTTGTATCAGTCTACACTCCCACCAACAGTGGAAAAGTATTCCTTTTTCCTCACAGCCCCTCCAGCACTTGTTATTGATTGACTTCTTGAAGATAGCCGTTCTTTCTAGGGTGAGATGGAATCTCAGCATTATTATAATTTGAACTTCTTGAATAAATAATGATGGTGAACATTTTTTCATGTATTCATTCAGTATTTGTATTTCATCTTGGGAGTGTGTATTTGTCTCAAATGCTCATTTTCAGATTGGGTCTTTGCATTTGCGGAGATTGATTTTTTAAAAATTCTTTATATGTTCTAGATAGAAATCCTTTTGCTGAGGGGCAGTTGGCAAAAATTTTTTCCCATCTCATTGGTTTGTTTTTACTCCATTGATTATTTCTTTTGATGTGCACAAACTTTTCAAAAAGATGAGAACCCAGTTTTTGATTCTTTGAAATATTTCCTCTACAGTTTGGTTTTGTTCATGAGGTCTCTGCTTACCCCTATGTCTTCAAGATTTCTACCTTCTTTGTCCACCAGTAGATACATAGTTTCTGTTTTAACAATTATATCTTTTATCCACTTTGGTCTTAGTTTCACGCATGCTGATTGACATGGATCTAATTTTACTCTTCATCATGTAGAAAGCCAGTTTTTTCAGCACCATTTATGAAAGAGGCTATCTTTCTTCCAGTGAGCATGTTAGGCCCCTTTGTCAAAGATAAGGTGCTGAGTGTGTTTGTAGTTGTGTCTGCATCTTTTAAACTGTTCCATTGATCCTCATGTGTGGTTTCCTGCAAGGACATGCTGATTTTATCACAGTAGCTTTGTAGTATAATTTCAAGTCAGGGATTGTGATGCCTCCTGCCTTTCCTTTGTTGCCCAGGATTGCTTTTATTATTCTAGATCTCTTCTGGTTCCAGATGAATTTTAGGAACGTTTTCTGTAATCTGTGAGATATACTAATGGCATTTTAATCGATATTGCTTTGAACCTGTGTAACAATTTTGGGAGTATGGCTATTTTCATGATGTTGGTTCTTCCTATTGATGAGCAAGGAATACTCATTTTCTGAAATCTTTGATCTCTTTTCTCAGTGTACTCTAATTTTCACTGTATCAATCTTTTACTTTCTTTGTTAGGTTGATTCTTAAGTATTTCATTTTTTCTATGCTGCTGTAAAAGGTGTGGCTTCCCTAATTTCTTTCTCAGTGTGTTTGTTGTTTTTATATAGGAATGCTATTGATTTTTGAGTATTTACTTTGTGTGTAGCTACACTACTGAATTTGATTATTAAATCTACAAGCCTTTTGGTGGAGTTTTGGGGGTCTTCTACGTATAGTATCAAGTCATCTGCAAATAATAATAATTTAACTTCTTTCTTCCCTATCCTTATTTCTTCTATTTCTCTCTCTTGTCTAATTGCTCTGGATAATGTTTCCAGAACTATGTTGAATAGTTCTGGACATCCTTGTCTTGCTCATGATCTTGAAATAAAAGATTTCATTTTGTGCCCATTTAGTATGATATTTGCTGTTGGTTGGTCATAGATGGCTTTTATCAGATTGAGATAAAGGCCAACTATTCCAATTTTCTCTAGGATTTTTATCATGAATGACTATTGGACTTTATCAAAAGGTTTTTCTGAATCTATTGACATGATCACATATTTGTCTTTGGCTCTGGTGATATGGTGTATTACATTTGTTGATTTATGTATATTGAACCATCTCTACATTCACAGGATTAATCCCACTTGGTCATGGTATATAATCTTCTGGATGATTTGTTTTATTGTGTTTTCTAATATTTTATTGAGGATTTTGCATCTATGTTCACTAGGGAGATAGGCCTGTAGTTCTTTTTTTCGGTTGGGTCTTCCTTTGCTTTTGCTATCAGGGTAATCCTTGTATCCAGGAATGACTTTGGGAGAATTGCTTCCCTATCCATTTCATTAAACAGTTTGAGAAGAATTGGCATTAAATCTCCTCTAAAGTTCTTGTAGAATTCAGCTGTGAATCTGTCAAGACTTGGGCTTTTCTTTGTTGGTAATTCTTTTTATTACATTTTCAATTTCGTTGGCTGATATTGGGTTATTCGGGAATTTTTTATCTTCTTGATTCTGTTTTTTAATTCATATGTATCTAGGAATCCGTCCATTTCTTCTGTCTTTTCCATCCTATGAGAGTAAAGAGTTTTGAAGCAGGTATTGACGATTCACTGAATTTCTATAGAATCTCTAGTGATTTCACCCTTTTCATGCCTTATTGCATGACTTTTAGTTTTTTCTTTCCTTTTTTGATAAGGTTAGCTGGGGGCTTATCAATTTTATATATTCTTTAAAAAACCAACTCTTCAATTCATTAATTCTTTGTATTGTTTTCTTAGTCTCTGTTATACTAATTTCTGCTGTGATATAATTATAATTTCCTGCCTTCTTTGGGATTTTGGATTGACTTGCTCTTCTTTTTCTAGAAGCTTGAGATATAGCATAGGATTGCTTACTTGTGCTCATTCTGCCTTCCTGATGTGAGAATTCAATGCTATAAATTTCTCTCTGAGGACTGCTTTCATTGCATCCCACAGGTTCTGTTAAATTGTATCTGAATTTTTGTTTGATTTTAAATATTGTTTAATTTTCATTAATTTCATCTGTGACCCATTGGTTGTTCAGAAGGCTGTTATTTAATTTCCATGTGTTTATGGAATTTTTATAATTTCTTTTGTCAGTAATTTCCAATGTCATTGCACTATGGTCCGATAATATGCATGGGATTATTTCAGTTCCTTTGTATTTCTTTAAGCATGTTCTACTATATGGTCTATTTTTTAGAATGTCCCATGTGCAGCTGAGAATAATGAGTATTCCGATGTTCTTGTATGGAACACTCTGTAAAGATCTACCAAATCTATTTGTTCACAGATTTGTTTTAGTTCTGTTATTTCTTTGCTGATTTTTTGCCTAGTTGTCTGTGTGACAACAGGATGTTTAAGTCCCCCATTATGACTATATTACTGCTTATTTGATTTTTTTCTTTAAAATCTGTCTTATATACTTGGATGTTTCTGTATTTGGTGCATGGATATTTATGATTGTTTTCTCTTCCTCGCAGTTTTCCCCTAACAAGTACATAGTGACCTTCTTTATCTCTTTTTATTATTCTTGGTTTGAAGTTCACATTGTTTGCAAACAATAGCTACCCCTGCTTTTCTGCATACCTGTCACATGTAGTATTGTTTCTATCCTTTGACTTCCAGTCTGTAAATTTCCTTTTGAGTTAAATGTGTTTCATGCTGGACATTGTAGTGCCCATCTGTAATCCCAGCATTTGTGAGGCTGAGGCAGGAGGATCATTGTGAGTTCAAGGCTACCCTGGGCCACAAAGTAAGCTGAATACCAGCCTTAACTGCATAGTGACACCCTTTCTCAAAAAGATTTAAAAAATATGTTTCTTGTATATAGCACATTGTTGGATTTTGTTTCTGGATCCACTTAGCCATCTGCTTCTCTTTGATTGGTGGATTAAGGCTCTTTACATTGATGGTTGTAACTGATATGTATTGGCTTATCTTTATCGTGTTGTTTTCCTGCTGTTGGTTCCCTATTTTTCCCCTCTTCTTAACTGCTTGCTTAGCTTGTTGATTTTTTTCTGTTGTTATTCTTGAAATTGTGGTCATTTTTATCTCTTTCTAGAATATCTTGCAGTACTCTTTGTAAGGTTGGTTCAGTGGTGATGAATTTCTTCAGTTGTTCTTTGTCATGGAGTATCTTATTTCTCCATTAATCTTGCAATATAGTTTTTCAGGGCACATCAATCTGGATTGGCAGCTGTTTTCTTTCAGAACCTAAAATATTTCACTGCAAGCTTTTCTTGACCTAATAGTTTGTTTTGAGATATCTGCCATGATTCTGATGGCCTTTCCTTTTTAAGTAATGTATTTCTTTTCTCTAATAGCTTTTACTATTCTGTTCTTTTGCTGTATTTTTGGGACCTTGACTATTATATATCTGAGTGTAGATTTATTTTTGTTATGGTTAATTGGAGTTCTATATGCCTCACTAATGTGTACATGAGATTCTTCTCCAATGCTTGGGAAATTGCTAGTACTTCTGCAAATAGTCTTTTTATGTCATTCATATTGACTCCTGATGTTTCATTGACACCTATCAGTCTTCTATTCTTTGCAACATCCTGCCACTTTTGAATTGGTATTTTCTGGTTTCTTGTTATTTTTAAGAAATCTTTCCTTTTGTGATCACTAGCTACAATGCTATCTTCAATATCTGAAAGTCTATCTTTGGTTTCATTCAAGTGGTTTGCCAGTTTTGATGGAATTTTTAATTTCCCAGATATCTGTTTGAATCTATTTCATTCATTCTAATTCTTTCCTACATGGTTAGCTCAATGTTTCCATCATTTTGCTATGCTTCTCTATTTTCTTATCTATGTCTGCTTTAGATGTGCTGAGTAATTCTTTCATTATGGCTGTTATTTCTTTTTTTACCTGAGAGATTATTTCTGATCTGATTTCTTCAGATAGTCTGCTGGAGTTGTTTGTTTATTTCAGTTGCTATTATTTCAGAAGTTTCAGGTGTGTGACTTCCAAGTTCTTCTCTGTCAATGTCTTTCAGGCTTTTTCTGGATGGGTTGGAGGTCTGCATTTTGCTCCTTTGTTTTGACATATACTGGTCTCAGCATCGCTCCCATGATAGTAGGGAGGCAGGGTGCTGCTCACAAAGTCTCCCAAATTTCCATGGGACTCAGTGTGCCTCCTACAATTGTGGGGTGGTGGCGGGTGTCTCTCTAAGGCTACCAAAGTTCTTCAGGGCTCTGTACCTCTCCTACAACAGTGTGGGGGGCAGAAGGAAGCTCCCAGAGGCTCCCAGAGTTCACTGAGGCTCAGTGTCTCTCCCATGATGGTGGGCATGTGGGTTGTGGCTTACCAAGTTTCTTGAAGTGTCTAGGTCTGGGCATTGCTCCCAGGATGGTGGAAGGTTGGAGGAGGCTCACCAAGGCTTCTGTAGCTGTCCGAGGCTTAGCATCACTCCCACAATGTTGGGAGCACAGTGGGTGGCTGACTGAGGCTCCCAAAGCTGTCCAGGGCTCAGCCTCACTCCCAGAAGTGGTGAGGTACAGTCCAAAGAGTTTTTTGAAGCTGTCTGGGGTTCAGTAGTCACTCCTGCGCTGGTAGGGGGAATGGGGAGCAGCTCACCAAGGCTCCAAACCTGGATCTTTATTATTTACTGATTTTTAAAATTCTGATACTCACTTAGATAAGTTATATTCTAAGACCACAAAGATAATTAAATTCATGGCTAAACTGAGATTTTAAATCCACAACTGTGATTCTAAATATCAAACCCACTCCATCATAACATGTTGACAAGTTCTACTAATGTGGTAATAACTCATTCATTGTCATAATCTCATGAAACAAAATTACAATTGCCAAACCAATTTTCTCACCAATTTGTGACAACCAGTGATTTCATGTTGTGGGTAAAACAGCACCTTCATTTTCTTCACTCAGAATGGGTGGATGAGAGTGGTCTCCTTGCACAGTTGTTATAAATGGTTATTGGAACATAATATTTTATTTTTAAAAAATTTTATAATCCAACCTAAAATGAGACATAGTGCATTAGCTACTCTGTACATACTTATTGGTGATAAGTGCAACCATTCTGTTAAGGTATTTTGGTAATGAAAAATAATTTAGCGCTCACTATCTATTCAGAGACTTTGTCATTCATGATCTTTATCCTGCCAACTGCTGCGGGAGAACCTGTTGATACGGATTAGAGCTATGCTTGCAATTTGTGCTCTGGTCACTAGGTGGCATATATTGGCCTGTATAGGTCAATTAGATTTTCTCCAGGAATGGATTGTAGGAAATAGCAAAATTTAGCACCTAGTCCCATTTCGGGGTACATCAGTACGTTAGCTATTTATCTTGCTTAAAGACTAAACTTTGGCTAATATGTATAAATTAAGAGTACTAATAAATCAGTTAAGTTCAGATTACAGTTATACTAAATAAAAAATCATTTGTAAGCTGAAATCAAACCCTGGTAGCTCTCTGTAAATCATTTGGGGACATTAGCCCCAGAGATGTAAACCTGCAACTAGACATAGGGAATTCACACATAGCTGTGAAACTCAAATACTGTTTTAGGTAGAGAAGAAGAACTATCTAGAAAAAATGGGGCTTGAGTTTAAGATCACAAATTATAACATATTGTTTATCTATTTCCTTGCTTCATTTAGCATTTTTCATCTAAATAATTTTTATTTACTTTGCTAACAGAACTTTTCACTTGCAACCAACAGAAACCAAATTTATCTTCCTACTTGAAACAACTGGGGAAATAAAAGAAATTTGTATATTTCAGATAATAAACATAGGGGAATACAACTCAGTGCTCCTTCAGGAAAGGAAATAAGTCACATAAGCCTCATAGATTGCCCCTACTTACAACTAGACAGAGTTTTCAAGTCACAGGAGGGAATTTCAGTAAAAGCCCAGGAGAATCTCTGAACTGAGATTCAGTTGGGAGTTCAGAGAGATCAAGTTTCCTAGAATTAACAGGAAAGAGTACTGGAGAGGAGAAGGTGGAAGTTGGGGAGAGAGACAGAGACCTGAAGAAGATCTATCTCAAGTCCAAGGTTGAGTACTGACCCTCACTTTGGTTTGTGATAAAGGTGTATAAAGTTCACAGAAAGAACCACCTAATAGCAGCAAAGGAAACACTCCAAGAACTCAAAGAGCCAGGAGGGCTTCCAATCCCTGCTAGTCAGAGCAGAAAACTTCATAAAATTCATGTTATTGGATAGAATACTTAGAACAGTATTGCCTTGATAGGTAAAATTAACCCAGGGCAAAAACTCATTCTAGTTCCCCTAATAAGGATGAGAAATAAGCTTCAAGAGGGTCACAATGTTTCCAAGTAAACTAAAATCATCTCAGAAAAAAACTTGTGACTATTTTTAAAAATATGAATTTACTCAACAACCAACAGGCTAAAATCACAATGTCTGTATTTGAACAAAAATTACCAGGGATGCAAAGAAGCAGGACAGCACAACCTGTAATGAGGAGCACAAAAAAATCCATCAAAGCAGATACAACTAATTAGACAGAGATAGTAAAACAGTATTATCAGTATATCTCACATGTTCAAGAATGCTGAAGAAAAACTGAGTTTATTAAGTAGAGACACATAAAAAAGTTAAAGACCTCAGTTGAATTTCGAGATGAAAATTAGACCAGAAAGGAGCAACAGAAGAATAGATAGCACTGGAAACCTTTCAAAGAGAAATGCAGAGAAAAAATAAAAGAAAATCAAAATAGAGCATCATCTCCATAGCTGTGACCAACTTTGACCTAATGTGTCACTGGAGACCCTACAGAAAAGTAGGGAACAAAAAAAAAAAAATTAGGAAAACCAATGATTAAATTTTATAAATGTCATATGAGCTATAAACTCACTGATCCAAAAAGCAAAACAAAGCTGAGCTCAAGAAATATGAAGAATAATGCACCAAGACACATTGTAACCAAACTGTTTTAAAACCAGTGATAAAAGAGAAAATCAAAGTTAAATAAAGGGGACAAAAGATACACTCAGTACAAAAGAGCAAAGATAAGAATGATAGTAATCCTCTGAAAAAATAATGCAAGCAAGAAGACAGAGTGGAGCAGCATTTTTAAGATAGCTTAGTTAATTAATTTTTGACCTAGAATTCAATATTTAGAATATCTTTCAAAAATAAAGGTGATGGGGCAAAAGAGTATATAGGGAATCTCTGCACCTCTCTCTTTACCTCTTTCTCCAAGTTGTTATGAACCTACAAATGCTCTTTTAAAAAAAGGAGGAGAGTTGTGTAGAAATGGGAAAGAGATCTGGGCCTGGGGTAGGGGAGAAACGGGGGTCAGTTTTTATAAAGATGAGATCAGGAACTTCTCAGACATACAAAATCCAAATTATTCAGCCAGAGTAGATTAGCATTAGAATAGGTGCTAAGGAAATTCAATCAAGAAAAACATGAGCTCAGATGGAAATTTGGAGCTACATGAAATAATGAAATGCACAAATTGGTAATTACATATATATGTATGTTTATATATATATATATATATATACACACACATACATACATACATACATGTATAATCAATAATATGGTGAATGTTTGTTTTAAAAATTACTATAAGAACACATTGTCATCAACCCCCCCTAAATCCACTCCTCTTAACACATATGTCCTATTGTTCTCGTCACTTTCTGAAGCAGCTCCGGAAGTCTCCCTTTGTGATTGTCTGAACTTGTGCTGTTGTGACTACCTCAACATAGTCATTTTGATTCAGGGGAAGAGCCAGGAGTGACCTTGTGCCAGATTCAGGGAATAAGGTGCATGAAGACACGATGTAATGTTTTTATTTCATAAAAATTCCCATAAATGTTTTGAATTGATTCAAGAAATTATGGTAGCCACAAAAAGACATAAACAAAGACTTTCAGAATTACTGTAGAAAGTGTCAAGGATGATGGAGTAAATGCAGCGGAAGCAAGGGGGAGTATTTTGAGGGGAATCAGGGCAATGTGTCTTTTACTACAATAATCATATTTAATTTAAGCATTCACCATACTTTTCTGATCATACTTTATATTCCACATATATATGATTTTTCTCACATTTTGTATTTCTTTAGAATATAATTGCCTTTTCAAAGTAAAATACTTTTACTCACAGGAGTCCAGCATATAGTATCCTCATTCGCGTAAGAAAACTTCATGCAAATGAAAAACTTGCCGAGGGTGGTGGTACATCCAAGGTCAAATGCCTTACCTCTCTCACAAATTTGTATTTGATCCTAACTATGAGATTAGTGTATATGTTTTTTCCTTTTACCAATAACATGTTTTGAAATTTGAAGGTATTTTAAAATGTATTCGGCCAAATGAAATCTGAATTAATTGAGAAGATTTTTACAGGACAGAAATCTGAGGCCAACTGTCAAGTCTATCTCAGCCCTGTTCATCCCTTCCTTTTATTTCTGTATCAACAGCACATTTCTGCTCATTCATTTTAGCCAGCTGGCATTGCTCATCCCTTTCTTTCCTGGAGCAGAGTTTCTTCAACTAAGAGATTAATGTATCTATTAAATGTGTGTCATGGTGAAACTAGTGGGAGCAGTAAATTAAACAAGCTTATCTTATATAGGAGAGCATCGAACCTTAAATGTGTCCCTACATGACATCTCAAAGAGAGGAAGGAAAATATATGATATTTCCTATACTAGTTTAACCCAGGAAAATTTATCTGTGCAACACTTACAGATAGAGCAGAACGTAAACTTTCTCCTTTGGGAGTCCAGGTAGCAGGTGATCACATTCTTAAGATTCATGTAATCTTAGTATTTTTGCATAACTTTGGAAAATGCAGGCATCCATCTAAATGAGATCATTTGCAGAAAGAAGATGGAAATGTTCAGATCTAGTGTTGATTTCACTACTATTAGTAGGTGAGTGTTGTATGTAAAAAGTGAAGAGTGATCAAAATTACAGCTAAAGATTTCTGGAAACAAAACCTTTGTAAATTGGGGGTGAGTACTGTATTTGCCCACTTGTTCCTTTTGTCTTTTGTAACCACCTGGTTGACTATTATGAGATGTGAACTGTTATGGTGATGACAGCAGCACTCCACTGGATGAAGATTCAGAAAGATGTTTCAAGAAGACTAAACCAATGCTTCTCACATGTTAATGTGCCTATGAATCACAGTTTTGCTAAAATTCAGATTTAGATGAGTAAATCTGCGATCAGATTGTGCATTTCTAATAGCATCTCTACAAGGCAATGATGCTGCTGATCAATCACCATGTTTTGAGTTCACAGGGCATATATCTTATGCAGTTTGGGAAATTTATAGTCTTTTGGACTGGGCTGGAAGCTGATGGAGCTGATGTGGATGGTACTCTTGGGATTACCAACACCTTGTGAGCTGCAGCAAGCAGAACTGCTCTTGGGTCTCAGAACTCAAAAAGAGTCCACACTTTTTACCTTGGATTTCCAGGTCCTCCATAAACTGTACTTTTGTTCTTTTCTACCATTGTATGAATGTGACCATTAATCTTGATATGTGAACTTCACCAGATTAAGAAATGCCTAGCAGATTAGTACAGCACATTCTTGGATGTGTCCAGGGGAGTCATGGAGGTAGGCCCTTGGGTACTGTATTTGAGCTTTTACCCATTCCTTTCTAACACTTATCCTGCTCTACTCCCTAGCCACCATGAATTTCTGCCATGACATCTATGCTTTGAAGCCAGCTGACTATGGTCTGAATCTCCCAAACTATTATCTTAATGAAACATTCCTTCTTTTGTGTTGTATCAGGTACAGTATTGTATGTAGCAATGGGGAAGCTGACTAATACAATAAATGTGTTCCTTTCTACCCTTGCCCTTTTGAAAGAGACCACAATGATATAAGGAATCATTTGGGGGAGATTTTTAAAATCAATTCCCTTGTCTTTAGAAAGATTGTTCTTTCTCTAACATGAGCTGTACATCTCAGACTTACTCATTCTGCAAAGGCCATTTAGAAGTTCTTTCTCTGGAAGTCTTCAATACCCCAGCCAATATGGCTGAGTCCATCTGACTGCATGGCTTGGGCTTCATCCTTTGAATTTTTCTGTTTATGAACAAAGGTAGGAGCATTTTAGAGGATAAATGAATTAGAGTAAGTTGTGTGCATTGCAGATGGAAGAAGATCTCATTGAGGTCACTTTTAAATCTGGATTGTTAATATAATACTTACATAAGAAATGTAGGTTTCCAGGGATCTGAAAGCAGTTTTGGTGCCTAGTAAGTATGATGAATTTATCTGCACATTCTAAATATGTGACCAAGGCTACCTAGATAATCTCTTTTGTTGCATACAACAGAATAAATCAGAAGAAATAATTGTCATTATACCATAAATCAGACGCAATGCTTTAACAGTAAATAACCTGTGTTTTCTATTCCATCAGTTGCCTCTGACCTATTTTATCTCCTACTTACATAGCAAGCTGATCAAAAATCTTTCAAGATTATGCATGGATACACTTCATGCAAAAGTGTCTTGAACAGGCTAATTTTTCTCTCAAACAAAAGAGCAAAAGTGGAGTCAGTAGAGGTGGAAAGGGCTTTGACCTGTCTTGCCCATGTGAGGTGTAAATAAATGTGCTGTATGTTCACAGCACAGGAATCTTCTTTTCCTCAACATACACTAGGACAGGTGCAGTGAACGTTTATAAATCACCTCATACCCAGAAGCAGAAAGGAAAGTGTTTTTGGAAGTTGCTTATATGACTAAAGCCACAGTCTTAGAGAATCAAAAAGAAGTTGAGGATGCAGTTCTGAATCATGGACAGAAAAGAGCAGTCAGACTCAAGATGAACTGAGAGGTACTCTGGGGATGGACAGAAGAATTACAGAAGAGGAGCCGAAGTCAAAACTAATCTCATGTATCTGTTTTTTGATGTAGTCGGTAAATATACACTGGGACACCATCTAGGTGAGACACCAAATATGGTCCACAAAACTGACCCGCTCACTGTCCTCACAGAGCCCCTAGGCTAATGCGGGAAATAAATCCTTGTTGCTGGTGATGTGCATTGATGGCATCCCCCAGATAGTCATGACTACACTCAACTTCGGAATGTTTGAGACTAGGGTCTTTGCAGAGGTAATTGGTCAATATGAGATTCTACTTGATTAAGGCTGCCACAAAGTTAAATAACTGGTATCTTTAAAAGGAAGAGAGAAGGAACAAGGATATACTGGGAGAACATGGAGGCAGGTTGTGGAATGATGAGTCCACAAGCCAAGGAATGCCTAAGATTGCTGGTATACACCGGTGTTTAGAACAGGGACATGAAATCGATTTTCCTCAGCCTTCCAAAAGGAACCAAGCCTGCTGACACCTCAATTTCAGACTTTTGGCTTCCTGCACAATAAGAGAATAATTTCTGTTACTCTAAGCCAACCAGTTTATGAGGGCTGGTTGTGGAAATTCTGGGAAACTAAGACTGGATTTCAAGTTCGCATATTATACGCAGATTACAAAGATAATGAACTGTGGACAAGGACATTCTTTAGTTGATCTTTCAGTGTATTGCCTTAGGCATAATCTAGTCTCAGTTGTTGCGCTCTGGAGGAGGTCTAGCAGAAGCTTTGTAAGCCCTGGCGCGGACACTACATATTTTGCTGTGATATGCAGAAAGGAATGGTGACATGATGGCTATCTAGTCAAGTCTCAGGCCTATGGTAATTGACTTGTATTGCTCTTGCTAAAGTGGTTGATAGCCACCCATTAGCCCAGTTGCCTCTTTGGTTTTATCTCAATAAAAGGTTACTGAAAATGTGATTCGAGGCTGCAGTTCAAGAGGCTGTAAGCCCCCTGATCCCAGAATATTGTCTCTCTTGTATTTCTTTTTCTTCTTACTTTTTTATTCATCCGCGGGTACCTTGCTCTCAGGACCTGTTCACCCCGGACAGAAAAGGATACTAGACCAACAATGAACCATTTAGATTTTCCAGATTAGCCTAAAAGTCCTCAGAAATCTTTATCCTGAAAAGTAGTGGCAAGAATTCAAGTTTAGTTTACTCAAGTTAACTGAGTCTGATAAAATATTCTAAACCATCTCTTAAGGGACCTCAGCCTCTTCCACATTTGCAGTTTCCTCCCTTTCTTCTTACACTTCCTCTCTATTGGGTACATGGATGGGGATCTGGAGACAAGAGTGCATGGACTAGGTGGTAGGGAAGCCAGGGACCTCTGCAGACCCAACCCATTAGGCTCCATAACTGAATCTTGGCTCCTTTGGTTTCCATGGAGATGCCCTTACTGCCTGGTTGCTGAGCACTCTGTAGGCAGTCGAAGGGACCAGGGAACTTGAGCTGTGTGCTCTCCTAGATTTTGTAGGACCTGTGACAGGTACCTCTCTGTCTTTCTTCACTCTATGTATCTCTCTGAGGTTGACTACTGCCTTGTAGCTCCCAAGCCAAGTACTCCACCCTGTAGTGTAGTACCATAGACTCCTTTGCCATGGTGCAGCAACACACAAAGCAAGGGCCCTAGTCATTTTCAGTTACCAACAAATCTCAGTGACTCACAAAAATACCAGCTCTTTCTGTTCCCAAGACAGGGAGGCTCATGATGCTGTCTGAGGCAAATTCAACCTACCCATGTCATGTCTCTGACACCACTTGTGGACATGGTGGACATCGCATAAATCTCTTTCCTCTCAAATCCCAAGTAGGATAAAGGAAAAGAAAAAGGCTCTTCTTGCTTTCACCTGGCCCCTCCATCTACCTAGCTGGTCTCCTCTCCCAGCACTTTAACACAGAGAGGTTCATTAGGATGCATGTATTTTACCACTGCTCCACTGAACTGCTAACCTAGTCCTTCCCAACCCGTCTGATGTGGCTGCTGCTTCTTCCTTCTCACCATGATGCTCTCTACATCCTCCTCCTGCGTATGTCTTCCCTACTCCCATAATGCTGCGTTAAATATCATTTCAGTCACAGACTTGCATAAGGATCTTTCATAAGGAATCCATGCCTGAGGCAGCCAAGCTGCTCCTCTAACGCAAGCATCACCTCTGTCATGGCCGTAGCGGCCTAATGGCCTCATCACCTCCCATTAGGCCCCACCTCCCAACACTGAGGCTTTGGGGATTAAGTTTCTAACTTAATTCATGTTTTTGGAGGGATTTGAATCAAAGTAACTGTGGTCAGCCTCAACAAAGAGAATAAAATATTTGCTTAATTTTTTTCAAAATATTGTCATTACACAGGAATCAAAGATGCAAGGAAAATGTGAAGAGGATTAAGAATAAATAGAGTCCAAGTGACAGAAATAATCAAAGATTTCTTAAAATAACTAATACCTCTAGGGCAAAATAAGCCCTTGATAATCCTTGAAATTATTATAGTTGTGACATTAGTGGTAGCACTGTTATGGGTAATTCCACCACGAACTGGAGCAATGGGTGAGATCTCGTGATGAACGAATCTGCTTATAACTCCCTTGTTGTGTAATGGGCAGGTGGCTCGGCTGGTTTGAACCTCAGACAATATCTGCAGACATGAGCGCTGTTGCCAAAATTCACAACATGTGACGGTGAAGCTGGATCATCGATTTGAGCGGCTTGAGAGCTGCACAGGGAATCAGTAAAGCACACGTCTGCGAATGGCTGGGTGCGTGAGGGAAGCATGACTTTTGACACTCTGTACGGTCCCCAGCTCCTTCCTCTTTTGCACTGTTGCCACGCTCTACTCTCTAGTAGCCGTGAACCGAGCAGCTTCATTCCACCATAACCTCTGCCATGATGTTCGTCACTTGCAGCCAGCTGAACCTGGACTGAATCTTTCCTCCTTTAAGGTATAGGTGTTATGTAACTTGTCCCAGCAATGAAATACTGACTAGCACAGAACACACCTTCCAAATTCCCAGAAAATCTTCATAAATTCTGTTTCTGTAGCCATCAACACCCATATATGAAAATATTGCAAAATGCACCATCCAGACAGAGAAAGACCAAAAACTTTAGGGTCACAAAAACTACAGCAATAAATTCAGCTACAATTACAGCTCCCTCAACAAGCACCACAAGCAAATAGAGATTGGGGTACTACTGATGGCAGGCATAAACACAGGATCACTTCAGTACAGGTCAACCAGCTTATGTGGAAAGGTTTGGTATGAAACAGTCCTGCTTCAAACAAAAGCAGAACTTCTGCTCCATTGTCCAACTTTGAGACTTACTCGGTGAACAGGCACAAATAAAATGTACCACAAACAAGTCCAGAGCTGCCACCAGCACTGAAGTGATATGATTGGGTGATTAAAAGTTCTGAGCAAGGGCACTTACCCAAAGCATCCTGTCATCATGAAGGTCAAGCTGTCCAGCGCAAGAGCTCAGGAGGTGATTAAGTGCCTTGAGTGTGTGTATATTTATGGGTAGCACACGCTGTGTCCTGGTGATTCGAAGCTGTATGGATCTGGTAAGTGCTAACAAATGCTTTACAAAATGTGCACAGCTCCAAGGCCCCCTCCATCAGCTTTTAACCCAGGAAAAGGAACTTCGACATGTACTGCCCTCCATCCCCCGGATCCAGCTCTCTCAGTGCTGCCGAAGGGAAAGGGAGAGTTTTCTAGCCACTCATTTCTTATCACTCAGGAGCAGTTTCCAGGTTAGGTTGACTGCGCTGCACAAACTGTTGCACATCTGGTAGTTACCGAGTGGGATATTTCCAGGATCTGTCTGGTCTTTCTCTAGTTGAGTACACAGCATGTGAGCTTCATTTCTCTTCAGATCTGCTTTTCCACTTGCCATGTTGGTAACCTTCTGCATCTCCTTTGAAATTATCCTGACATAATCTCTCCCGTGAAATATTCCCTTGCTGTCCCAAGGAAAATTAACTATTCTGTTCTCTACCAAACACATAACTCTTTGCACAGTACACATCACCATAAGTACATCTAATACCCTTATCACATGTACTTATTTACACAGTTTCTGCTTACTCTCAAGGGAGTAAATCATGTCCTATTCAATCCTGTCAACTTAAACCAGTGGTTCTAAACACTATCTTTCCAGTGAAATCATCTGGGGGAGGATTAAAAATACTGGATACTTGGGCTAGTCCTCAGGGGTGCTGGTTTCATTAGTGGGTTGACCTTGGCTTAGATGTCTCAGGTGTCTCAAATTCTGTGGATTTTTTAATGCTACAGAAAATTCCAAAGAAGAACCAAGATAGTCACTGCCCTTATGCCTGCCACAAGGTTCTGTGTATTAGATTATTTGCCATTTAACTGTGTTATGTTTCTTATGTTACATTCTCTTACACTTTAGCAGATTTTTCCCTACAATTGTTGTCAGGACGAATCACCAAAATATCACTTATCCCTGAAAAATGAAACAAACCCTTGAAGTGGAAGTCTCCATCCATCAGTGCTGTCTTTGGTACCACATAAAAACACTCAAGAAATAGCTCACTCTTACGGAGTCAGAGGCTGGCTGTTAGCACTATTATTTTTGCATGAAGCCCACACACACCCTGAATGATATTCTTTGGCCTAGAAAGAGAGCCCTGAAATGACAACAACCACAACAAATCTGAAAAGAGCTCCCCAGCATGTTTAAATCCCCCACACTCTGTCCTCCCTCAGCCTTAAAATCTGAAGACTGTTCAAACTGCTTTCCTACAATTCCATGTAAGAGGAGAGCATTGTGATTGAGAGGACTGCTGAGGGATTGTTATGTTTGCACTTGGGGCAGATTTCCCATTGTGATATCCAGAAGCAAAAGCAGAAAGAACCCTTTGTCAGGTAAGTGATAAACTGGGCGCCTCTTGTGAGACATTTGGCATTTTTCTGAGGTTACAGAGGAGGAAAAGAATTTTGAATGTTCTCCTTTTATGACATGGGCAGAGCTCCCCCTATCAGCCCCTTTGGTGGTTTGGTCATTTGTAGACAAAATAGAGATGGGAGATGCGCGGTTTTTAATAATAGGCACTATTTGTTTTCCTGTTTCCTTTAGCGTAGTTCAACCTGGAAACAGCTGTCCTTCCACACTGTTTTCCACATATTTTAAAATGAAAACAATAGTTGGATTTAATGAGAGCAGACAGATTCTGATTCTTCCCCTTTATTAGTTGGAAATCATATTAATCTGGCCTAATTTGACCTTATAAAAGCTTCAGGGAGAAGCTGGTGTATAGGGCAAAGTCATCCCTTTCTTGAAAATATCTTCTCTGATGTTAATTACCCATCATTTAAAATTAGTTCCTTAGTATTTAGGGAAACTACTGTTATGCCAGACCCTGTCCCACACCATTTCCAACAGCACCAACCTTCCAAGGCCAAGGTGAAATCCCAGAAGCAGGAGAAATGTGCTACAATTTATTACTTAGTTTACCAAAGGAGAGAAGAGAGACAGGGTTTACTCTGGACCCAGAGATGTGAGCATCAGGTGTTCTTATTGAGCATAAATGCAACAGACTTTCCATTTAAAAGACAGAAGACTTAAAAAGACAGTACAGAGTACTGGTAATTATTATAATTAGCAGATGGCAAGCATTTTCTATGGATCTGACACTGCTTAAAGAGCTTTACATGTATTATCCCCTCTGATCCTCACAATGATGTAAAGAGGAAAGTACCACTATTACTTTCATCTGATTTTACGCATGAAAAAATGCAACTCAAGAAAATGAGGAAATTGTCTACAGTTACATAGCTGAGAAATGATCAAGCAAGAGTTTCATGCTAAATGCTTTGACCTTCCAAGCAGGGCTAGTAATCATTATACTGCCTCATGAACAGCAACTTGGATATGAGCATTCTTTTCTGTGTCGGTGAATCAGCATCCACAAGGTAGCTGGGAGAAGCCCAGGGTGCTGAAGGAAGTAAGGTAAGAGAGTTAAGGGGCACCAAATGCCCTACACATTCATCTCTAGCTTCTTTGCTTTCTTGGGCTGAATTACATCATCAGCTCTGCCCACAATCAGATGTTCATCTTAGGTATTGTCAATACAGCTACAAACAGCCTGGGAAGGCTCCTTGTCCCCTTGTCTTCATCTTTGAGCAACGTCCAATGAAGTAGTGCTTTTTGAGCTTAGCACTGGTGATATTTTGGGCTGGATAGTTTTTTTGTGGGGACAAGCTATCATTATGGGATACTCACCAGCATCCCTGGCTTTGAGTTACTTGGTGTCCATAGTACTGTCTTCCCCAATTAGGACAACTAAAAATGTCTGCAGACATTGCTACATAATCACCCCGTTAAGAACTACAGAATAGTTTTGAAATTTAGTGTGTATCAGAGGCAGACTATGGGTTTAATAAAACAGATTTTGGTGCCTTATTCCCAGTTCCTGATTCAGCAGTTCTAAAATGGAATCTAAGAATTTACATTTTTAGTAAGTTCTAGATGATGTTGATGCTGCTGGCCTGGGACCAACCCTTTGAGAGCCACTGAAACAGTCCATTCTGTTATGTATTCAGAGCCCCATATATTAATAATCATTGTCATGGTTACTTTTTCTCTCATTGCTGAGACAAAATACTCAGTGCCCAAAATTAAGGAAGGAAAGGTTTATTTAGCTCACAGTTTGTGGGCATTTCAGTCCATACGTGGCTGGCTCCAAGGCAGAGTGGCACACGACAGAAGGCAACAGTTCTTGGAGGCGGAAAAGAGCAAAAGCAGCAAGAGCGAAAAGGAAGAGCAGAAAGCGCAAACCTCTTTCTCTCCCTTACACTGTATGCGGGCTTCCCGTCCAACGGTAGGTGTAGCTCTTACACTCATAATCTCGACATTGAACCATGAATTAATCACAAACTCTAGAAGCCCACCCCATGACTGCATGAGGCTTTGGAGGGACGTCTGGACACAAACCATAACAATGATGAACAGCTATCATGAAAGTAATGAAGTCTGGATGATTTTGGAATCCCTCTGGGATGTTTAATCTCAATTTTCAACTTGATTGAATCGAGAAACAGTTGGAAATTAGTAAAATACACTTGTGAGTGTGTCTGTGAGGATGTTCCAGAGATGATGGTACGCAGGACAGCAAACTAAAGGAGAAGACCTGCCTTGAATGCAGGCAACATCATCCAGGAGGATGGGATGCTGAGGGAACAAAAGAGGAAGGATGAAGTCTGCTGGCACCGGCTTTCTAGTCCTCTTGCTGTCAGATTCCTGGCCACCATGGGTGAGACCCTTTCTTCCACTACATGCTCTCCACCACAATATTTCGCCTCATCATGGTGCACAAACAGTGGAGAAGAGAAGTTATGAACTGCAATTACTGAAATTTTCAGCCAAAACAAATATTTTCTCTTCTTAAATTGCTTTCTCAGGTACAGATATTTTGTCACCTCAACAAAAAAATGATGAATATACCCTGTCTCCTGCTCTGATTCAGACACGTGAGGAAGAGTCAGGTAGTAGAATGAACCCTGGAGGTACATTCAGAAGACATGGATTTACCCTTTTTTAAAAAAAAAAACGGTGATTAATTAAAATTTTCAAATCCTTGCTTTACTAACATTTAAAATGTACCAGAGAATACTGATATTGCAAGTCACCCAACGAAACAGCACAGTATTTTCCAAACCTTCACCACACTCAAAACATGACAGTTTCTTACTATATCCACCCACGACCTGGAATTAATGCTTCTCTTTAAATCAACTCACTGAAAGGAAGAGAGGGGACCTTAATCATGTACTTTATCATAAGAAATTATATCTGTGAAATCCTGATTTTCACTTGCTAATTGTTTTCCCTGAAATGCATTAAGATAAGTATTAAAACTTTCCTGTACTGCCTAAATGTATCTTACACAGCTTTCATAGTTATGTTATCACACTTTGGTGGACACTGAGATATTTGAGAGAAAGTTTTATAAATTGTTAAATGCCATACAAATTCAAGATGCTGTCATTAACTCTGTCTGGGCAGGTCAACTGTCATAACTGTCTAGAAAGTAAGTGAATGGTGAGACCTTAGTGGCCTTTCTTGGTGTCAGTGACTGCAGCAAGGTGCAGATTCTCTTGCTGTTCATGATACTCAGATGTGAATCAGGAATAGCCACTTAAATGTGTTATCCTGTCACCTTTGAGCACTGTTCCTAGTATGTCCTAGTACCACTTACAATGGAAGATGAAGAATTAATAAGGTAGAGCAAATTTGAGCCAAAATGAGTACATTTGACACTAATGAGATATGCTTGAGTTTGTTATTCCTCATATAATTATCAAAAGCAGGTGAGAAAAGACATATCAGTGGATTCAGCACATCCCCTCACAAGGAAGATGTCACTCCAGAACATTGGCCTGCCCAGGGGGCCCAAGGGAGATTTTCACGGGTGAGGTCCCAAGATTAAATAACACACATATGCAGGACATCAGCAACATAGCAGGCAGCATGGAGCACAGCAGAGCAGAGCAGAACAGCAAGAGCAAGAGCCACCTGCATCTTCATTGTAAATTCTTTTTTTGAATATTTTAAAAATTTATTTTAAAAACAAAAGAAGGAAAACATATTAACAAACAGACATCCATTTACAAAATAGCATAAGAACAATACAAGCTATACAGAGTCACAGATAAAGTGGTAGGAAATTATCAATGGTTGTTATTGTATAATTCTTATACAGGTTGTTATCTCATATTTACATTCTTACATAGTGCAGTAACCAGCTCATACATGTTTACCTGTGCTAAGTCATGGTTACATACCTGTGTCCCACTGTGTGCCTGCACTAGACAAGCATGTTCTCAGGTGTCCTTAGATGCCCTGAGCTTTAAAGCAGTCTGAGTGGTTCCCCACACAGAGCCTCACCATTTGCCTATGACAAACTAAACTTTCCCTGCCTGCCTGTATCATTAGATTGTTTCATCCCTGTGTCATCTTGGAATAGATTCAAGCCCTCAGACAACTGCTTCTCATTTGGAATCACCATTTCTCTCCTCTATGCATATTCGACCCAACACAGGAGCATTTTGAAAAATTGACGCCTGAGCACTACCCCAGACTAATTGTATAAGAATCCCTAGGAGGTAGGTCCAGCACCCCAGGTGAGCCAAATGCTAAACATACTGTTTTCAATAAGGGAGAAAAACTCTTCAAATATTTAAATTCTCCTGTAACCAAAGGGCATCTTCCTTAGAGATAAACATGCATCAACTTCAGTTCCATAAGGAATTCCATGGCTTTGTACTCATTACTTCTTGAGCTCACGTACTTTTTCTACTTGCCAGATAGCACCCTATTTCTTTTTCCACCTCAAGTTTCAAAGAAGGGAATAATTGGAAAATGTCAATTACCCTATACCATAACCTGCATTTGCTTAACATTTTGTTAACACTGTTATGTTTTACATGAAATTCACTGGGTCCCTATAATGAGAAGATATTTTAAAAACATTTGTGTAAAGGAAAGCTACTAGGTTGTCTATCCAGCACAAGGACAACTTCAGGAATTTCCCTTTATATTTTTGAAGCTGCCATTTTGATGCAATAGAATCCTAGCCCCTTTGAATACAGATGACTGGAACAGAGCTATCTAAGATTTAGTCAGACTAATTAATCCCTTTCCTAAGAACATAGAATTGGGAGGAGAGAAGAGAGAAAAGGAGAAAGAGGTATGGAAGAAGAGAGAGAAGTAAAAGCAAAAGTCTGTATAATCATCGACTAGTGTCCTTAAAGGTGAAGCAGAGTGTCGCAGTCGGTATTTGTCCTATGCATTGGGCAGGTAGAGGAAGGTAGTGAGGAAAAAGAATGAGGCAAACACATGGAAAGGAGATCAGATAAGAGATGGGGAGAAAGAAGCCAGGAATCCAAGTTCCAGTTTCCCTCTTTTTCTCCTGACACTCAGATCTGCCCTTGGCCTCTTTAAAGAACTCAGCAACTTATAACAAATTCTCTCTTTTTGCTTATGATAATCTGCAAAGCTTTCTGTTCCTAGCAATCAAAAGAACTTAATGGGATTATGTGTGGAACATGGGAGGAATTCAAAGAAGACTGACAGGTTCCCTCTATAAATTCACAATCCACAAAACCCAATAGAAAAATCCAAACTTTGGAGTCAGACACAAGTCAGCTCCAAACTCTTACTCAATAGTGGTGTTATATTAGACGGTAAAATGATGATGAAAGACTGCAGTTCTTTTATCTGTGAAAATTAAACACTAGTATGTTGGCTGGCACTTTGTTGGAACCTCCACTGATCTTAATTCCTTTCTGTCTTGGAACAAGAAGAGACCTTAGGAGATGCAGAGGAGAGATGTCTGAGGCCACCCAAGAGCTGGGCATGGCCTGGGTTTCCTGTGATCAATCTCCTCACCTCTCGCCTTGCTCTCAGCTAAGGGAGACAAGGCGGCAAGACATACAATTACACAAAGAGGCCATTCCTCCACTCCTGACTCCATGCTGCCCAGGGGGCATAAGAGCAGCCAATTAAGATGTTTCATCCTCAGAGTTTCTAGTGAAGGCAGGTGGGAAGAAAAGGTCATAGAACTCTGAGTGTAAAAAAAGGAAAAAGTTCACTGGGGCATGTGCTCTGGAAGTGTCTCATTCTAAAATAAAAGTGATTAAAAGAAACTGGGTCAGTGAATTGAAGTGTATCAGGATCCTCATTAAAAGTTTGACTTTTCCTCACATTAATCCCCCAAGTAGAGGAATGTAAGAAAGACATTTGATTTGGCAATAAATCATAGTAGGAAAGTTGGGACTTTTGGAGCCAGGCACACCTGGGTTCAAATTTTGGTTTCAAATCTTGTCAGGTCAGTGGCCTCCAGTCAACTACCAAAACCTCAGTTTATCCCCCAACAATACTTACTAGTATTGGATATAAAGTGTCTAATTCATTGTATTGATTTAAGAAATTAAATAAGATTCTTGTAATGTGTCTACATAGTGACTAGAATACAGTATGTAACCTATATAAATGGTCCCACGTCATTTCCATAATCCAAAAAACTTTAGCATGGCCTTAAAGAACATTTTATGACCACAATTGGGTTTTGAGTTCCACTTCTGATATGATGATCCTGAGAAGTCACTCAGCATTTTAGATCTCAATGTCCTTCCCTGTTTAGAAAGATTAGCAACACCTACTTAAAGTAGATCACTTGTGCTTCCTTCTTCTTCACAGAAGCAGCATCCTTCCCAGGCAGGTTGATCCTACCTCAGCTCTAGGGGACACTTGGTGGATGTTGAAGAAACCTCTACCCAGGCCCTTGGCTCAGGAAAGGCCATGGGATGCTCTGTTGGCCAATGACAGAAGAGCAGAAGCTTGCCTGGGGACTTCTGAAAAATGTTCCCTCCTTCCAAGTTGTTTCCATTTCTGGATATTGTCTGATCTGCATATCATCCCTGGGGACTACTTTGCCCATCTTATGACTAGATTGTGGGTGAAGCCAGAGGAAAACAGAGAAGAAAATAAAAAGGAAATCGGCCCATGTACCACTACTGATCCCTTTAATCAACCTCCAATGAGGTCTGCCTTAGTCTGAATTTCCTGTTCCAGGCAGTAATAAATGACCTATCATTTAAACCAGCTGGTGTTGCAATTTCTGTTATTGCATCCAAAAGTATCCTAACAGATGAGGGTTAATTACGACGTTACATTTAAATCACTTGTCACAGCCGATCCTGGCACCTAGTGGGGGCACAACCGATGATTAGTTCTTATCATTGATGCCATCATCATCATTATCATCATTGCTAGCCAAATCACTAATAACAATATTTTTAAAAACAGCAACTATAAAAATAACAGCTCACACCCTGTGTGCCAGGCACAGTTTTAAGTGCTCACCATATTTAAATTAGTTAATCTTCACAATAGCCCCATAAGCTAGAAGGTATAATCACTCTAATCTTACAGATGGGGAAAATGAGGTTCAGAGATATCAAGGAAGTTTTCTGAGGTCACACAGCTGGTAATATTACCAACAGTCAACCATTAGAGTCCAAAAGAGAAATTTGATTTGACTTCTGGATGGGGCCTCTCTTTTTCCCCTCAACTTTTAAGCAAAGCTATCACAGATGAATAGGGTACCTGGGCAGGGACCACCATAATATGCGGAGGGAGATGATTCTGGAGTAAGCCATGTACAAGTGACCTCAAGTAAGGTGCATAATCACACTGTGGCTCAATTGCCTGTGTGTAACATAGGGGCAGGAGTAGGGAAACGCCCATGCTGTAGGATTATAAGGACCGTAGAATGATTCTTGTTCAGTGTGTGGTACAAGGCCTCAGTGAGACCTATTAAAGATGAATTGTCACAACACTTGAGCATTGTTTTACCTGGCTTCCACTTACCAGTTGCCTGCTTTGTCTCATTAGACATGACATGAAGAAGAGGAAAGACTTAAGTTGTCTGGATGCCAACAAAATTGGAAGTTATCACTTTAAATTGAATCTCCTTCTCTGCTCTCCCCACTAAGGAGTCTGATGATAATTCTCTTGCAGAGCTTCATTTCATAAGTAGGGCCAATTTGACTCATTATCTCCCTGTCAGCACCAAGAGAATGAAAACCAGCTGTCATTACCTACTTACCCTGCTCTGAATAGAATCTAGGACGGAGGAGAAGTCAAGGGTGAATCCCCTGCCACTAGGTTGTTAACCTTGAAGACAAAATTCAAGAGTTCTAGGACAAGCCCGGGCTGCAAATCCCTGAAACCTTCCGGGTAACTTCGGGTGATAACTTTTGAAGGAGGACACTGCATAGCCAAGACAAAGAAAACACAGCTGGAGAGAGTAGCCCTCCATGGCAGACTAGAGCGTGGTGTTTAGATTCACGAGTTGTACTGAACACAGCAGAGATTCCAAAAGCATGCAGACATGGGATTCAATCCAGAATACTGCACTGTGGCCTTATGCAGCGTGCTACATCCCACTGAGCTTTGGTTTTCTCACCATTACAGTTGGATACTATTCGTAGATTACATCACTGTGTGAAATTATCGAGTGTACTTATACAATTAACACAGCTCTGGGGTCCCTAGGGGATATAATCTTATGGAGCCACCACCATACAGTTTCGTTCTTCATTGACCAAAGATTGGTATGCCTCACATGACCACGTGTGTGTATATGTGTGTGTGTGTCTTCACCAAAATGTGACTATCTTCTGAGACCAATGATTTGTTTTTCTTGTGTGCCAAAAGATAAGAAAATGCCCTTGTTGCTTCGTGTGGCTGCTCCATGGCCATTTCTTTTCCATCCTGCCTCTAAACTTTCAGCTCTCTTGAAGCCCATACCATCTAGAGCTCCTCCTTTTTTAGCTTTTATTGATTTTCCAGCCACTCACTCTCATTCACTAAAAATTCTAGCACCTGGCACAGTTGTCCTAACCACCACTGTTCCTATGACTCTTCCCTGTGGATTCAATAACCACCTCGCCCCCTGGTATCTCTGCCTCAACCTGCATCCACCAATATGATATGCCCAAACTCAGCCCTTCATTTGTATGGTTTCACTCTAAAACTCTGAGGGCACCAGATTCAAGACCCCAAACTTAAGCACTTAATTGCCTTGACTGTACACTCTTATGCTTCTAGCTGACCTCTGGTGAGACACTTAATCAATAATTCTTCTCCAAGAGCATGACTTCCAATCCATGGGTCTCCATTACTACCTCACTATTGATCATCTCTTGTCTGTTCCTGTTTTCTTATTCACACCATAAAGACTCATGCTCAAGCACTATATTATCACCTGGGGGATACCCTTAACTCTCTTAACTCCTCTGCCCATATTTGCTTTCCTGAGCCAATGGCTAAATCCAGTACTTTACCTATTCTGGGATGCAGCCTAACAGCTCAACAGGTTTGGGGGAAACATGAATCAACATGACTGAACCCTTTTTACCTTACAATCATGGTCCTAGTGGGAAAATCCCACTGTGCTTGTTTTACTATTTTTCCAAGATTACTTAGAATCTGATCTCCAAGCTGCCAGTCCCTCTTCTTTTATCTTTAAAATATTGATGAACTTTCTCTAATTTCCCTGAGAAAATAAAAGAACTGATAGGAACATAATCACCATGCCACCCCTATCATTAAATATCCAATCATCTATACTAATTCTGAATCTCTTATTGTACATGACGGACTCTATATTGAAAAGTAACCCCTCAACCTTTACAAACCATCTCACTTCCATCAAGGCATCAATTTTCCATTAACTTGTCTGTATCATTTCTTCCCTCTTTATGGATCATTCCCATAAGTGTATAGACATACTACAGTAATTCAGTCTTAAGAATACTTTCCTTGATACCACGTCCCCTTCCCTCTACCATCCACTACTTTTTCCAATTTATAGTAAAACACCCCATATTCTAGGCTTATTCTATTTGTATATGTTCTTTTTTCTTTCTTTTTCTATTTTAAGAAAAAGAAGAAAACATACTAACAAACAGACATCCATTTACAAAATACCATAAGAACAATACAAACAATACAGAGTTACAGACAAAGTGGTAGGAAATTAACAATGGTTGTTGTATTACATACTGATATCTTCAAAGTGGTTTCTCAGGAAAGCAAATAGAGACATGCAATAGTGATCAAACAAGTAATCATTGACTGTTCCTTTCAGTAAAGCAATAATAGTATAACTGTGAGCTATCCTGTATATACATACATACATGGTTTCCCCTTCTTTCTCTTCTCCTTTCTCACACCCAAATTGCCCCTTACTTCTGAGCATTTTCCTTTCATTTCACAATGTCTATCATACCTCCTAGTTTTATTCACTCTTTCAGGTTCTTACACTAGTGAGGCAATACGTTGCTTACAAATGTAGGTCTGATTTATTTCACTTATGAGTATGGTCTCTAGTTGTGGCCATTTACCTATAAAAGCCTCAAGTTTATCTTTCTTTATAGCTGAGTAATATTCCATTATATTAAATTACCACAAATTTTTTTTATCCAATCCTCAGTGGATCGACACTTGGGTTGCTTCTACAATTTAGCAATTACAAATTGTGCTGCTATGAACATGGTAACACATATATAGTTGTGATATGATGTTTTTAGATCTTCCAGGAAAATACCCAGAAGGGGCATAGCTGGGTCAAATGGGACCTCTAGACCTAATTTGCTGAGGAATCTCCCAACTGATTTCCACAGTGATTTCACCAGTCTCCATTCCCACCAGCAGGGGACAAGAGTTCCTATTTCTCCACAGCCTCGCCAGCATTTGTTATTGGTTTATTTCTTAATGCTAGCTATTCTTACTGGGGTGAGGTGAAATCTCAGTGTTCTTTTAATTTGCATTTCTCAAATGACTAATGATATTGAACATTTTCTCATGTATTTATTTGCCATTTGTATTTCTTTATCTGAGAAGTGTGTATTCATCTCAGATGCCCATTTTTGGATTGTGTCTTTGAATTTGGAGGGGCTGATGTTTTTTAATTCTGTATGTATTCTAGATAGAAGATCTTTGTTTGAGGGACAGTCAACTAAATTCTTTTTCCCAATTTGCTGGTTTTCTTTTTACTCTGCTGGTGATTTCTTCAGACTGCAGAAACTTTTCAGTAGGATGAGATCCCAGTTGTTGATTCTTTGAAGTATATCAGGGGCGTTTGGTTTTTGTTCATGAACTCTCTGCCTATCCCTATGTCTTCAAGGTTTTTACCTACTTTCTCTTCCAATTTAGTGTTTCTGTTTTAATACTGGGATCTGTGATCCATTTTGATTTGAGTTTGGTGCATGGTGATAGACATGGGTCTATTTTTCAGTCTTCAGCAAGTGGCAAGCCAATTTTTCCAGAACCATTAATTAAAGAGGGTATCATTGTTCTGGTAAGTTTTTTTGGCCCCTTTGTCAAAGATTAGGTGGCTGAGTGTGTTTGTGGATGTGTCTGTGTCTTCCGGTCTGTTCCATTGATCTTCTGGTCTGTTTTTTAGCCAGTACCAGGTTGATTTTATTATAGTAGCTTTGTAGTATAATTTCAGGGCAGGGATTATAATTCCACCTGACTTGTCCTTGTTGCCCAGGATTGCTTTCACTATTCTAGGTCTCTTCTGGTTCCAGATGAATTTTAGGAATATTTTCTCTAGATCTGTGAGGTATGCTAATGGTAGTTGAATGGGAATTGCATTGACTCTATACAACAATTTTAGTCGTATGGCCAATTTCATAATGTTTGTTCTTCCTATCCATGAGCAAGGAATATTTTTCCATTTATTGAAATATTCTTCAATCTCTTTTTTCAGAGTACTGTAGTTTTCATTGAATAGATCTTTTTCTTCTTTTGTTAGATTCATTCTTAATTATTTCAACTTCTTGGGTGCTATTGTGAAAGGTATGGATTCTTTAATTTCTCTCTGAGTCTGTTTGTTCTTTGTGTATAAGAATGCTATTGATTTTGGGATGTTGACTTTGTATCCAGCTACGCTGCTGAATTTGTTGTTTAATTCAAGGAGTCTTCTTATGGAGTTTTTGGGGTCTTCCATGTAAAGTATGGTGTCATCTGCAGATAGTGACAATTTTCCTCTTCCTTTCTTGTCCATATTCCTTTTATTTCTCTCTCTTGTCTAATTGCTCTGGCTAATACTTCCAGAACTATGTTGAAGGCGAGTGATGACAGTGGACATCCTTGTCTTGTTCCTGATTTTAAAGTAAAAGCTTTCTGTTTTTGTCCATTTAGTATGATGCTGGCTATTGGTTGTCATAGATGGCTTTGAGCAGGTTGAGGTAAAGACCATCTATTCCTATTTCCTGTAGGGTTTTTATCATGAATCCATGTTGGATTTTATCAAAAACTTTATCTGCATCTGTTGAGATGACCATATGGTTTTATCTTTGGCTCTTTTGATATGGTATATAACATTAATTGACTTGCGAATATTGATCCATCCCTACATTCCTGGAATGAATCTGACTTGGTTGTGGTGTATGATTTTCCTGATGATTTGCTGCATTACATTTGCTAGTATTTTATTGTTCTCCTATGTCAGTGTCACCTGGACTTTTTCTGAGTGGGGTGGAGCTCTGAGACTGTATTTTAGCCCTTCGCCTTGTCATGTTTGATGCTGGAGGCCAAACACTCAGTCTCCTTCTCCTCTGGCAGTTCAGCAAAGTCTCTAGTGGTCCTAGTTTTCCTGGTGGTCAGGCCTGCCCCTCAGTGTCCACTGAGATGCACTGCTTAGGCTGGGGTCTTCCAGTAGATGATGAAGTGTACCTAGTTCTCTCAGGTCTCAGATGTGAACTGTGATGTCAGTTGACAGCAGATGGTCTGATCCAGCGACTCCTTGCAATTCAGGGAACGTGTATGACCCAGAATCCAGTTGCAGGGGTGGCACAATCCCAGACCAATGGTTCTGTGACCCCAGGCAGTTCAAGATACAGGCAAAACCCAGACTTGAGCTGCAGGCTCAATAGTTTGTGGACCACCTGATTCTGTGTCTCCAGTCAATTCAGGCTGTGCACTGCAGCCAGGTGTGGGCTGCATCAATAGCGATCATAGACTGCCTCTGTGTGTGTGTGACCTTCAGGAGGGCAGGGCACAAGTGAAGCCCAGACCTGAACCAGTGTCAGCAGCTTGTGGAGCACCTGCACCTGTACCTCACTCAGCGCTGGGCATCCGCAAGGAGGGCCCATGCGCAAACTCCAGTGAAAGCAGCTCGCAGGCCTTCTGAGTGAGGATCTGCTGTCTGCACCCAGTGCATGGAAGGTGGAGACTCAGACTTTCATGATGGCAGGGTCATGAGTCGCCTGCTCTGCCTCCAAGAAATGGATAGGAAATATCTGGTTCTCTTGGCAGCATTCAGCTGGGAACTGTGCTGTCAGTGGGTCATTGCCTGCCTGATTCTGCTTCTCCAGTCAGTTCAGGCCACACACTGGAGCCAGGCACAGGCCGCACCAATGGCGATCACAGACTGCCTGTGTGTGTGACCTCCAGGAGGGCAGGGTGCACGTCTGTATATGTTCTTTATCCTCACCATTTCACAGAACCTGTTCTTATAAAAAGACACTAATAACCTCTATGCTGCTGAAATTAATAGTGAATTCTCAATATTCTTATAAGAATTTCCAGTAATCTCTGCTGCTGAAATTAATGGTGAATTCTCAATCTTCTTATAAGAATTCTCAGTAATCTCTGAAACATTTGACCACTTTTCCTCTGGTCAAACACTATCTTCTATCCAGGCACGATGGCACTCACCTAAAATCCAAGCACACTGGGAGGCTGAGGCAGGAGGATCAAAAGATTGAACACAGCCTGGGCAACTTAGTGACTTGGTGAGACCTGTCTCAAAAAAAATGTAATTAAAGGAGTCTGAGATGTAACATAATGTAAAATCCCTGAGTTTAATCTTCAGTACTAAAAAGAGAAAGGAAAAGACCACTGTCTTCACCTGACTTTGGAGATACCATGCTGTCTTCTGCCAGAGGCTCCGCTTGAGTCTCTTGTGGGATCGTCTTTACATAACAATTTCTAAGTGCAGAACTGCTTCAAGGCTATCGCTAGTGTGGTCTCTGCCCTCTCCCCTCTCCTCTGTTTTCCTTCTAAATTCTTTTTATCCATGACTATATTCATTGTTAGTGGTTTATTCATCACATATGTTGATGATCTCAGGATTTGTGCCACTGGCACACATATTCACAATATTGTCTGCACTCCATACTCCATCTGTTGACTCAGAATCTTCATGCATACATCTAATGGGCATCTTCAACTTCTGAGGGTGAGCAAAACTATTGACTTGTCTGATAAAACCTAATCTCTGTCCAAAAATATGTGGTAACTTTAATCACTAATCACTACTCTCATTACAGCTCTTATAATGGGCATCAGGGATCCACAAACTATGGCCCATGAGCCAAAAATCCAGCTTGCAACCTATTGCTAGAATATTTCTTGGAAAATTACTACCATAATTTATTTGCATATCATTTACAGCTATGTTCATGCCACAATGGCAGAAGTTGATGGATGTAGGAGATGCTATATGGTCCACAAGTTTATTATTTGGATCATTTCAGGAAGCATTTGTGGAGTTCTGCTCTAAGCCACCATTATTTCAGGCCTACATGGCTTCTGTGTGCCCCCATTTGGCAGCTTTCTGCCATCATAGTACTTCTCCTGTGCCCAAAAGGCAGATCTGTTCTTAAAATATAAGTCATATCTTATCAGTTTCTTAATTGAAAGGTTCTTATTGTTCCATTATGTTTTCAATGAAACCTACACTCTGTATCATAGGCTATAAGTCCTAAATGATCTGGACATGCTTTCTGCTCTAACTTAATTTTCTACAATTTTTCTTCTTACTCAACAGACTGGAGTTTCTTGGCCTTTCTTTTTGTCCTTAAATACACAAAGCACTTACACTGCAACATACCTTGCATTTCTTTCTACATCTGCCTAAAGATCTTTTCCTCTACATATCCCTATGACTGCTTCTTTTCATTGCCCATGCCTGTGCTCCAAAATCATCTCCTCCCCTAAAAGAAGGGCATTTCCTATTTTCCCATTTTTCTCACTGACCACCATATTCATATCACCCAGAACAGTCCAGACTCCTAATATGTAATTGTTGGACATAAATGAAAAAAATCCTAACATAGAGATAAGCAGAAAGTACTATGGGAGCACAAGCAAGGGCACCTCACTCACTCAGCACTGAGCAGTATTAAGAAGGCCAGCAGAGAAGAGGACAGTACAGGCATCAAGAGGTGTTTTGGACAAGAGGACACAGATGCAAACATAGGAACCACCAAAAAAAGCAGTACATTCAGGAACCATGACAGAGCTGTAATCCATGTGCCAGGCAGATAGATTATACCATCCATATAGATATATAAGCATATAGATTCAGAAGTAGATGACAATTTGCTGTGGAAATAGGCATAAAGTAAATAACAACCTAAGATGTTTGTGTTTTTGTTTGGGCACTAAAAACTTATTGAAGACTAAAAAATAAGGTGTCAGTAATCCTAGGATCCAGTTCTAGTGTTCATCTATAGCAAATTCCATGTTCTTTCCCCTATACTGTAGTATTTTTATAAAGAACTCTTCAGGACTTATGGCATCAGATATATTTATTTGGTGTCTGGTTTTAGAACCAAGCTTAAAATTTTTCTTAATATCTTATGTATCAATCCTACTTCTATAATTCCATAAATAACTAAATATCCTGAAAAGTATATATGTATAAAATGTTGATTACTCTATTATTTATACTTAGTAATATTAGAATAAACTTTGTCTTACAGGAAGGAGATGTTCATAAAAATATGGTATATACACTCATTGCAAATGAAGTGAAATCATTAACTATTATTTTTCTAAAGGGACAGAAACAAGAGCTGTGGTTACCAGAGACTGGAGCAGCAAGAGAAACTGATCACAGTGTTTATGTATGATTTGGGGAAGCAATACAATTTTTATATAGCTTGATTATAGCGGTTGCCCAAACTTATCAAAAAGTCACAAAACCATGAACCAAAAGGGTAAATTTTACCACACTTAAAAATTATACTTTCAAAACCCCAAAGCAGAATCTGAAATTATGGTTTGGATTATTTTGACTGCTGTGGGAAAATTATAGATGAAATATTATAATATAATATCAATTAACATAACAACCATGCAGAGAAAAGACTTAACTAACAGTAGATTATCTTTTGGTGGTAAGAGAAAATGTTGTGTTTCTTTTCTTTAATTTTAATCATGAAATAATCCAATAAAAATAAATTTTGTTTTAAAATATGTTAGATTATGGAAATTTGCATAAATTTTATTGCAACTCTTTGACATTAGGATCCTCCAAATGCCACAACCACTTTGCGCGTTATTCATAATCTAGTGGAGCATAGACAGTGGTGAGGACCAAGGACGGCTCATGAGTGTTTTCTGGGGTGGCTTTGGCATTTGCGTAGAAGGGACCCTTAAAATGCTGCCCCCTTCCATTGTCCTATAGCAATTTATCAGAGCAGGAGGCATGGCTTTTCTCTTGAATGTCTCTGTAATTGACTGTCCTGTGCTAGCAAAAATGTGTTCCAGTCCCTGCCTCTCTCCCAAGCTTTTAAAAACATGAGACACACTTAGAGTAGTTGGTGACCACCAGAGAAAAATGGTGTTATTATCTAGACACTTGACGTAGATAATCTCTTCAAAACCGTTTCATAAATCACACCTTAGATACTGTCTGAAAACACACATTGAAAACAACAATAACAACGGTGTCCTTTGGAAAATGGATTTTAAGTTTCTGTCAAGTCTATAGGAAACTTTCTTCCCAAGTGCTCTGTGCATTTTTTACTTCCTAGCCTAATGATAGTGATGGACTGGAGCACAATAGGGGACATTCTAATGAGCACAAGCAGAGAGATGAGGAAACAAGATGGAAAATTTATCATAAGTTGCAGATTTTGGTAAATTACCCCCATGATGTAGAATTTCAATTACAGAAACAGAGTTTATGCAAGTAATTACTATAGAAATTACCATAGAAACATGTCCATTCATTGAATTATGAGGCATCAGGTCTCCCCTCTCCCAATTGCATCTCCAGTTCCAAAGATGGCAATCACAGCCCCACACAAAACTTTAATAGCACAACCTTTTTGGGATTAAAAAATCATTGGATGTACAAGGATGACAAGAAAAGTCTGTTGACGCATAGTGAGAAAGAGAATGACTCCAGTGAGTTAAGTTTCAAGGACAGACCTTTGGAAGTTGACCACTCAACAAATCTGCTCTAAACGTGGTCCTAATGTTCTCTGAGGGTGTTTGGCATCTTCATGAGATTAGATGAGATTACCTATTAAGGCTAAAGCCTAGCCACCAAGGCATCCTATTAATGTTGGAGGATCAAATGACAACTGGCCTGAAAGACAGATTAAGGGCTTTTAGTTTGACTTTTAATCTAATGCTGAAATTATTTTCTCAACTAAATATCTGTTCTAAATGTATGTCTATGTACATATCTATGTATGTATATTTACACATGACATATTCATACATACATGCAAATAATACAGGTACACACACACACACACACACACACACACACACACACACACACTCACACTCTTCAGAGCAGATACTCCTAGTGTCCTCACTCGTAGAACTTCTGTGCATATTGGCCAGATTTATAACTTCAGCTTCAAGCCTGAAGGACTTTTCTTGGCAACCAAAGTGCTTTTCTTTCCATGTGACAGGCAGGTGTCAAAGAATAAGTGTTCCTGGTAGCAGCGCTAGTTGAAGACTGCCGAGAGGTGGTGTGTGAATACCCCTACTTTCTTCCCCTTTGCAGAGTCACCCCAGGGCACAGAGCCTACACTGCTTCTCAGAGACTTTCCCATGGTGATGAAATTTCCAAGGTCCTCAGCAGTACTGAATTTAAAGTAAACACTCGGTTCCTGCTTTTCCTTTCCTGTCTCACTCCACAGTGACCTACTGGGTTTTCTTAATTATCTCCAAAGTATTCTCCTTGTCTTGGGAGTTTCTTCTGTGGAAACCTAAAGCAAGACATTCTTCATAAAAAAGACAGAAAAGTAAAGTAGCTATCTCTAAATGTAGATTTAGTCAAATTCTTAGTAACATATGAAAGATACTCTTCCACTTTAACTTGAGGGTAATGATACCTTGTAATGAGCAGTAAATGAGAACGTGAAGTGTCAGTCACATTGCTTGGCCCAAGACAGTGATTAATTTATATGCATCATAATACTGTTATGAATGTGTTCATTAAAGTATATTTCTTCACCATCTTCTACTTTCCCAGGTTTCTTACAGTCTTATTTGCCACCTCTTTCCAATGACCTGACACCAAAACCTGAGCTGACTACAGATGGTGCTGGTGTTCCTGAAGGCACTCATCGCCATCGGGCAGGGCTGGCTGCCAAACAAAGTCCCTCCCAGGGCGTCTAGATCCCTCAGAAATCCTTAGGAGACAAAAATCAATGAAAGACTCAGGATTCAAGCTATCTGTTATTTTTCCTTATTGAAATTATGCACTGGTGTTTTCTCTCCTAGCTGGAGCAGAAGAAGCCAAGAATTGAATTCAGATTCTAGTAATGCTGCCCAAAGCATGAAAGTTCCAGGCTCTAAACATAATAATTTCCTATCCAAGGACCATAAATAATAGAGGCTACAAAATCCAAGAAGATAATGTAAATGAAGACAGACAGATGTAGTACACAGCAAGTTAGAGAAATGGACATTGAACATAAAGAATTTTAGATTGAGATATTTAAAAACTATTAGGAAGCCCACCAATCCTTACCTAGCCCAGAAAACATGTACCCTTGCCTTCCACTGAACTCGGTACTTAATAGTCTATAAAGTTTTTCCCTCCCAACATAACATTTGGTCTTCTTGAAAGTGCTATGGGATCAGCAGGAATTTATTATCAGAATCTCTGTTTTACAGTGCAGGAAATAGAAGACTGCAAAATTTAAATGACTTATATAACTGAAAAGCACAAAGCTAAGACATATGGCATGTCTAATCTCAAATGAAGTGTTGTTTCTACTAGCACCCCTCTGAAGCAGAATCTTCAGGGATGGACTCTCTTTCATGAGGTTCATAAGGGCCCAACTACCTACCATGTAATTCCCATGAAGAAGGAAGTCTGTGGAAGGGACTATGTATGACACAGGGGAAGTTATATTTGTGAGTATACAGGTCACACAAAAATGATAAACTCAGAGTACAGGTCAAGAGAACACTCAGCAGAATGGCAGGACTTTCAGGTTATGAGGTATCCTGGATCAAAGAGTGACCTCAGAACCTCAGGATGTGCCCTTAGCCTTTACAGATGTTATTAAGGTAAGAATTGAGATGAGATCATACTAGATTAGGATGGACCATAATGCCAGTGAATAGACTTATAAGATTCAACAAAGGACACTGAGAGATAGAAAAGAAGACCATTATGAAGACAGAGATGTATGGTGGAGTAATTCTGCCACAAACCAAGGAGCACCAGGAACCACCAGAAGCTAAAACAGTTGAGGATTCTCCCTAGAGTTTTCAGTGTGAGTATGACGTTTCCAACTTCTGATCGCCAAGAAAAGCTTTTGTTGTTTTAATCCATCAAATTTGTAGTAGTCTGTTACAGGAACTCTGGGAAAACATGACATGAAGTGACTATTCAGAGACACGATGAGGGGTCACTGTGGATCAGGCACTGAGCTTTTATAGACGTCTCACCATTTAATCACTATGAAGCACCTGTAAGACATATAACACCACCCTCATTGAATAGCGGAGGAGATTAAGTTGAAATAGTATCAGAAACTTATCCAAAATTGTGCAGCTCCCAGGTGGGAAAGCAGGCAGGTGAGCTCAGAACTATCATTCCGCTGCCTGTTCCTGAGCCAAACATGAGTTAAAATGTGATTGTAGGACTAACAGTATAAGTGTGAACCCCTCCTCTAGGCAGAATGACCAACTTTTCTCTTCTAGTCCCTTCCCCACCAAGGACAGAAAAAAGCACTTGTGTATCAATCAGGCTCCAACTTGTACACGTGAACTAGCTTAAATAAAAATAACCACCTGAATTCAAAAGGGGATTTATTGGCTAACAGAGTGAAAATCCCAATACTCAAGTTTTAGGCATGGTGACTCCAGGGTTCAAGGGCCATCCCTGAGGATATCTCTTATCATCTTGTCCCAGATGTTGGCTTTAATGTCAGGTAGCTTCTGTGGAGCAATGGCATAAATGGCCTCCAACTGTAAGGGTCTTGCAACCTACCAGTTTAGCACCTAGAATAGCAATTTTAACATAGGTCTGCCTGATTCAAAACCTCTGCTTTTGCCATCTCACCCCAGCGCAGTCATTTCCAAAATTTCACCCCTTTGTTCATTCCACAAATAATTTTGAATGCCTGCGTTCTGTTAGGTGCTTTGTGAGGGGCAGAGGGGGTGAGGTCTCTCCCCTCATTGGCAGCACCACTCTAGAGAATGGTTCAGGTGGGCAATTCAGACCAAAAATTATCACAAGATGATATGGTACAGGCTAAATGAGTTTCCATTATGATATAAACTGTAACAGCAGAGGGGAGCACTGATTTTCAACATGGTAGTCACGGAGAGACTGTGAAGCAGGACATCAGAGCGACATTTGAATAGCACCAGGCCAATGAAAGGTATTCAGCATATATTAGCATAACTGCATTTAATTAAATTCTCTTTTGTTTTTTTTCTGCTTCAGTCATTTTAAAATTAGTACATGTTTGCAGTGTGTGCAGTTTACAGTCATCTTGGGATTCATAATAGCTAAATCCTGAAAGCAGCCTGTATGCACCAACAGAAAGCTGGATAAAGGAAATGTGGTACCTAGAATGCTGGAGCAGTACTGGAGTACCAGAATGCTGGAGCAGTACTGGAGTACCAGAATGCTGGAGTACTACTGGAGTACTAGAATATGGAGCACTACTGGAGTACCAGAATGCTGGAGTACTACTCAACTAGTAGAGCAAATCTGAGGCATTCATAGGAAAGTGATGCACCTGGAAAATATAATGTCGAGTGAAATAAATCAGGCACATAAACTCATATACCATATCATACATCTTATTTGAGTAAGGCAAAGTACAAAGAGCACAGTAAAGGAGAGACGGAAGGAGACAAGAAGATCTTTTGCAGAAAGGAAGGAGTCCAAGAGAATGTCGGAGAGAGGAGAGAGGGAGGGTAAGGGGAAGTAAGAATGAAGAATAAAGATATGCCATGTACCTAATAACCTCAACAAATATAAACACTGTATGTCATAAACATGAGGTAAGATTAATAAATTCTCTTTTCAACACTATCATGTGTGTTCATTATGATCCCCCTTTTATGAGTGAGTAAACTGTGATTCAGGGAAGTTAAACAAACTAAGGCCACCCAAACTGTCAGGGTAGAAGTGGCCTTTAACCCCAGATCTTGACCTGGATCATGAGTCCTACAACTCCACTCCCTCTCGGGAGCATCCTTGTCCACGCTCCCTATCCTGTTTCTATCAGTGAGGCTCAAGCAGACTTCCGGGAAGGTCACACAGCCGAGAGTCAGTATGCAACCTTGGATGATCAGTTAATACCCCAGCTAGAAGTTTGTTCACCAGTTGCTAAGTAAAAAGAGCCAAGTAAATTTTGGAGAAGTCACCTTTTCAGAAGTGAGTTTGAGGCTTTTCAGAATAGAAGACCAATACGGTCAATAATTTAGTGGTATCTGTTGACATCATTGTCATCTTATTTTTCTCTTCAGAATAACACTAGAAGCACAATTTATTAAAAATCTAGTTACTGCCAGCCTCTATGCCATCTGCTTTGCATGTAATTTCTGATTTCATTTTCACAGAAATTCTGCAGTATGAGTGACACCTACTTACTTTTTACCATCACAGGGGAAAAAGCCAGAGAAGCTGAATAATTTGCCCCAAACCACACACCTGGAAAATGGGCCAGCTAGAATTTGATTTGAGATCGACTTGAATCCACAGTACTATACTTCTAGTTTCACCAAGTGGTCTCACTGTTGAGCATGAGAGTAAGTATCCTTTTGAACATAGCAAAGCAGTGGAGAGGATGCCAGCATCCAACTGAATAAGAATTCTTCATGAAAGACCCAGAGTCAGTGAGCAGCGGGACAAATATCTCTTGGAGCCAGTGAGGTAAAACAAGTTTGATCTTTCCACAGGAGTCTCTGGACTTAGCTCTTACCCTTGGCACCAAAGACTTGCAGTTGGTTGAGTAAACCCTCCTCCTTCTCTCCCTAAGCTCATATACCATATGAGCAGGAAGATACAATCCTGCAAGCTGTCACATCATTGTTTCAAAGACTGCTGCTACTCCAGGCCCCTCTGTGTTCTTGCATGGTTGTGGGAGACCGCTGAGAGACCTGCGGTCTGCATCCATCTTGTACTGCTGAAAGACCTGCGGTCAGCAATCCATTTTGTAAACTACCAGCCATCTTGAGAGTTTAGTTCCAGTTTCCATATATGGTCAGTTTCCTGTGGTTTCCATGTATGGTCAGTTTCCTGTTAATTACATAATATCGCCTGATGCTCTGACCACCCTCACGTGATATCTGGACCTCCCTCCATTGCTTAGTTACCCGCTGACGTCAATCCCCACTCCCACATGTATATAAGCCCAAGCTTTCCGCTCAATAAACGAGACTTGATCAGACTCCTGTCTTGTCTCCATTTCTCATGTCCCTCTTGTCTCTTTTTAATCCCACTCCCCCTCTAGAGCCTTTGTTGACTACCCGCGGATTGGGACACATGGTGTTACCTATCTCCCTGGAAGGAGCCAGCATCCCAGCACAGAGGAGCTTTCTCTCCTGCTGTGGCCTGTGCTATAGACGTTTGGAGTTCTGATTTTCCCAGGGTCCTCTCCCTCTTTTTTGTATTAGAACTTCCCATGAAGATTCCATGAGCTGGGCCTATTTCAACTATCACAATTTACCCAAGTCTTGTGCTAATCAGAGTACCCCATTTAAGGGACTACAGTGATTAGTCCAATTAGGAACACATGGTATGAGCTAGAGTCTGATTTCTCACTGGAATATTTAATTGGGAGATAGGAGAGAGGAACAGAGGGACAGAGGATAGGGAGATGAGGAAGGGGGAGAGACAAAGAGAGAGAGAGAGACAGACAGAGACATAGAGAGAGAGAGAGACAGAGAGAGAGAGAGAGAGAGGGAGAGGGCGAGAGAGAGAGAGATTTCTGGTTAGAATGGAGATTTAGGACTACCAGTGACTTCTTTGTCTGTCATGTCAGTGGAGCCTCAATTAGAGATGTAGGAAGGGGACCCTGAAGCCCATAGACTTTCTAGCTTTGTGTCCTTTCTCTTTACTTATACACATTGTTAATTATAGCTGAAATAATCTTGGAACATGTCTGATTTTCTAAGCAGAATGTAAAGTGCTTTGTGTAGAAACCTGGATTCCTATATCAAAATATCTCAGCCTAATATGCTGTGTGTGTGTGTGTGTGTGTGTGTGTGTGTGTGTGTGTGTGTGTGTGCATATGTGTGTAAGAGGAGATTTAGTATTATGGGAACTGGCTTACAGATTTGTATAGGTTGAGAAATCCAATAATATGCTATCTGTAAACTGAAGAATCAGGAAAAGGTGAGGTGTAATTCCATCCAAGTGTACACACCTGAGAATGAGGAGCTCTGATACCCAAGGGCAAGGAAGAGGGAGAGAATCCACCCTTCTGATATTTGTTCTGCTCAGGCGCTCAGGGGACTGTATGATTCCCACCCATATGCATGAGAGGGATCTTCTTTACTCGTTCTATAGCTTCAAGTGCTAATCTTTCCTGAAAAATCTCGTAGACACATTCAAAAATAATGTTTTACCAGCTACCTTGGCACCTTTTAGCCCAGTTAAACTGATTCATAAGCTTAACTACCACAGTTAAAAAAAGATCATAAACAGCGTGATCTTCTAGGAAATGACTGGGGGAGTGTAGACAGTAGATGGTTCATGTACAAAATGTGATTAAAAACAACTGCAGTGGAGGTTTAAATTTAACACAGTTGATTACAGCGAAGGACACATTGCTACTCATCCCCTTCAGTGCAGACGCACTTATCTCGTCGTTCTTGCCCCTTTCCGCAGCAGTCCTGGCAGTGCTCTTTCACGAGCGTCATCAGTTGCACTGTGGTGACCGCCCTGATGCCCTGAATCAATTTAAAACATCTACCTTTCATGGTCATTAAAAGAGCCAGAAGTTACAAGGTGCCTGATCCAGTGCATAAGGTGAATGAGGATATACTGTCATGTTTTCTTTTTTGACAAAAGTTGCCATAAACATTTTGAATGGATTCAGACCATTGAGGCAGCCATGACAAAATATTCTTGAAAGAGGACTTCCAGAGTTACTTCAGAAAGGTGTGAGAACAATGGAATAAGTGTATTTGAAATGTAGGGAAGTCTTCTGAGGGGGATTCATGGCAATGTGTATTTTTTTTTATTTTAAATATTTTTATTTAAACATTCAAAATGTATTTTGATCACATCTCATGTAAGGAAGATGCCCCACCCCCACCTCACAAAGATTAATATTGGAGCTGAGAATGATGTGAAGAAACAAACCATAAGAAGTTCTAGAATATTCCAGGAAAAGAGAACAGCAAGTACTAAGCCTCTGAGGCAGGGAAGCACTTAGAGAACAAAGAAAGTAGCGTGACTAGAACAGAGAACAAGCATGAGGCAGTATTCACACCTTCCTGGCTGGATTTTAGGCTCCAGGGAACTTTGCCCATCTTAGATGCACAACTACATTTCCAGCTCCTGGAGGCTCTCCTATCCTCAGCTCGATTTCCTCATCCATGCAACACAAAGTTAAATCAGGTGATGTACAAGCCTCTTGTCAGCTCAGACCCTCTATGATTAGTTAGAAAGTTAACATCCACTGGCTTCTCTTTCCAGCACAGGTAAAATGTCCTCATCATCTTTTCAAAAGCATCTAAGTGGCAACCCTTAAGCATGGACCAGCAGACATACAAATAAGTTTGCAATTTCCAGCACATTCTTGGGATGTGCAGGTCCTGTAAACATAAACAAAGAAAGCCTGTGGTTGCTGGGGATATAGCTCAGCGGCACAAGTGCCTGCCTGACAAGCACAAGGTCCTGAGTTCGATTCCTGGTACAAAAAAAAAATAAAGCCTGGAGTGATATCTTGTCTCTCTGACTCAGGGCTTTTCTCAGGAGGTCAGCTACAGAAGGAAACTTTTCAAAATAGCTTCCTTCCTACTTTCTGAAAGTACTCTCACTTTTTAAATATACCAGTAGTTGTTCATTATGAAAAGGTAAGGTCCTAACAGACAGCTTTTTTCTGTCTTAGTTTATATGGTCCCAGTCCTTGTCCTTTCTCAAGTTGACTTCTGTAGAGAACATAGTCAAAGAAGTGACGGGCACAAAGATACAAATCCACTGGTGATCTTTGCTCCTCTTTTTCTCCTTTGCAAACATGTGTATGTGCACAGAGACATACACAAATCCTACAGGTGCATAACAATGGCTTAAGGAAATGAGTATGAATATCAAGTAGACCGGGGTGGAATTAGTGGTTTGATAACTCGTGGTCAACTTGCATCACCCAGCTGAACTGAAGAACCAGCATGGTGCTGGCTGTGGGAGGCCCACCTGAGGATTATTGCCACAGCTTAAGAGGCAGAACTGGAGAGGAAGAAGTTTAGAAGGTGTTGGGAGCTGTTAGAACTTTTGGTTTTCCTGGGGCTGCCATTGGTTCTCTTGAAGGGCCTTGTCATGCTTTCCTGATGAACTTGGCTGCTCTCATCATTAAAGGAGCTCCAGATTTTGCTGTTGCTAGGAATGGCTACAGTTCACTTTGAGGGAGCTATGGTCCTTGCTTTGAGTGTTGCTTCCTGGCTCCAGTGCAGATCCCTCAGCCTGCTAGCACAGGTACTTTATCCCACTAGCACAGACTTTCTAACTTCCACCACTGACCTTTGGGCTTTCCCAGCACAGATCTGTAAAATAGGCCTGCATAAGACATTGTCATGGGCTCTGGGCCTCCAGGTGGACTCGTGGTGGGGCATTGTTACGAGCTCTAGGTCTTCAGCTGGACTCATATGGGACATTACTGTGGGATCCAGGCCCTCAGCTGGATTCTTTGGTGTTAAGTGTGTAGGCAGAGTTCCTACACTGTTTTGTGTATGACTCTTTGGGTGACTATTACAAAATAATTTTATAATTAAGTGCCCTGTATTGTACTGCTCCCCTTGCAAAACCCCAAACTGCAACAAATGTACAGCCATTGATCACATCCACTAAAATGCATACATACACCAACATAAATTTATATTCAATGGCCTTATCCATAAATAATCACGTGTCTATGGACATATGATTATCCTTATGCAACTCAACATACTTATATGATACTTTCAAAAGCAAACCAATAGATACTTATTGTATGTATATGCTTATTAACACAAATACAAAACTGCTATATGCCTGCTGCAGTGGACCAGCACACCTGTGCATGCACACAGAGATACCAACCTGCAGCTACACACACACATATGACTTTCACATAAATTTAAATTATATATGGGCTTACACACGTGTATATAAAGACATGGGCACAAGACCATGCACACTGATGCAAATGCAACATAGTTGGACATCTACTCATGTACATAACTACTTAGAGGCACTTATGTAACACACAAGTGATCACTGCCTCGCACATCTCATACACAGACACACAGCTGCTGGATTGCAAACACAGTGAAGGGCTTCATACTGCTCATCTGACTGATCAAGCTAAATGAAACACCACTGGTGAAGGAATGGGGATGTGTTTTGCTTTTGCTTTGTGGATTTTTTCTGCAATGAAATGAAAAATCAATTGTAGTGGAATAAGTGCAGTAGTCAGAAAATAAGATGCAGACTTCTTGGAGCTAGAGGTCTGGTATTCATCTCTGCAAAGCAGTGGAGAGCCGGAGACTCGGCTCCATAGGGAGCTGGCTCTGTGCTCTTGAAATTCATGAACTCCTCACCAGCAGGAGGCTCCCACACTGCTCCTGCCATCCCACAAGTTAGTATTAACAGCATCTTTACATTTAGGATTCCTTTTGCCTTTGGAGGGGGGAGCTCCTCCCATCTAGGTTCCCTTTATATTTTTACGCCTTGACACAGGTGGGAAAGGCAGGTACCACAGTGCCATATAAGAAGCCACACCAATAAGAGGAAGTGGCCGGGGGCTGTACCTACTCCAAGACACCTAGCATCGTGTCAAACATTTTCACTACTTTCACTCATTTCGTTCCTGTAACAACCGGAGGGAATACATGTATTATTATCACCATTCCTCAGCCGAATAAAATGAGGATAAGAGTAGCAATAACTCGCCCAAGATCACAACTGATGAGGCTGTTACTTGAACCGAGGTTGACCTTAGAAAAATAAACTCAGGGGGCAGTAGAGCTTGGGATGCTTCAGAGGAACGAGATTTCATAAGCCTCATTTTTAAGTCTTCTTTTAGTGAGTGTAACCAAACCAGCTTCACAGAGCCACCCTGGCCCGCTTTTCTGCTGACAGTTGGTCTCTGTCCCATGGGAATAACTCTCCATAGGAAGGTGAAGTCACAAAGGAAGCACAAGGTGGCTGTGTTCAGGCTGTTGACTACACCAGTTCTTCAACCTCAAACCCTATTGATATTTTCAGCTAGATTATCTTTTATTATGGTGACTGTGCTGTGCATTATGAACTAATCAGCTGCATCCCTGGCCCCATATACTAGATATCAGTTATGCCCTTCTATCAGCTGTAACAAGCAAAAATGTGTCCTATCGTTGCTAAATAGCCTCTAGGGACAAAATCAGTCCTGATGGCAAACCTCTACCCTACACTGTTCTTGAACAACTACTGTGTGCCACACAGTGAATATGTATTTTATTTCATTTTTTCCTCCCAGCAACTCTCTGAAGTATGTGCTACTAATGTACCTATTCTCTAGGTAAGGAAACTGAGGTACCAAAAGGGTAGATTATCCGACCCTCAAATATAGGTTACTTTTGTTGATGAATAAAAATGATATAACTTCCTTAGGAGTAGTCCTTTAAAAAATGATGGAAGAAAGAAAACAAATTATTTCACCCAAATCCAGGAAAATTTGGTAGATCCTTTAGAAACCAGGAAAACCAGGAAAAGGGCATGTGAGGGCTGACTGAGAATAAAAATTCTAAATGAACAAGAAGCCAAATTAGTTTAAAAATAAGCAAGAGAGATTGTACTACCATGCACAGTACGTATCTCAGACAAGCTAAGAGGTCTGTCAATAAGGTGGACTGTGTGTGGAGGCAGTGAGCGCCTCAGTTTTTTTCCTCAGGGTTTTCCTCCACAAAACTCAACAAAACATATCCTAGCCATTTTTGGTAACACTGCCTGCTAAATTGCTACTACATTTTTCCCTTTCTGTACACATATGTTCCCAGGGCTACTTAGGTAGAGGGGAAGAACAGGGCACTTTGTTCTTCAGGGCAAGATAGCTATCTGCCTCTCTAGGCTCCATAGCTCAGTTCCATGGAGAGAGGTGGGGTTTTGGAATCAAACCTATCTAGGTTCAATCTCTCCTCTGCTACTCAGATCTCACTCTTAGTGACAAACAAGGCTAACACTGCTGGCTTTCAGATTCTTCATTTGCCAAACAGAGAGAGGGAGAGGACAGAAAAGAGGGAGACGGAGGGAAAAGAAAACACAAAAAAGAAAAGAATGAAGAGGAGAAGAGAAGAGAAAGAGAAAATATGGTCAGTTCCTAAAATTATGCAGTTTTAGATGAAATGAGCTATTGGAAAGCACTAACCCTGACAATACTATACCAGTCCCCGCTTTAAACTCTCTCAAGACTCCCTAATTTCCTCCTTAGCACATGTGTTTATTTCTTCCCTTACCAATCACAAACACATTCTTTAAACACTAACTCAATTAAATGACTTATGATTCAGGTCTTTTTATTATTTCCTATTTACAGGTAATGAAATTGAGGGACAGAGTGTTTAAATGATTTGCCCAAAATCACACAATTAGTGTGCACCAAGATGAAGTTTTGAACACACACTGGTATAGTCCATGCTGAACTAGGCCACCAGCACATTTTCCATTTCAGCGCTTAACGTATCTGTCTGAATGCATCTTTCAGCATTTGAGTTTATCTCAGAACTAAAACAATAACTTGCATGTAGTAGCAGTTTTAAAATTATTATAGATGTATGTGAATGAATGAATGGAACATGTGCTCAACAAATTCTTCCTTCTTCCTTTCCTCTGCTATCCCCAAGGAGTCAAAGAAACTTAAATTGAAAGCTCTTGCTATGTCATTGAATGGATGATTTTGCACAAAATTTGCCCACATTGCATGCAATCATAAATTGGTCCACAAAGGTGAATACTACATGAAAAATACAGTCTCCTTGTAGTAGTGCACTGAGTTTGTCTGGAAAAGGTGTTTGGCTGGAGTTTCAATGGAGCCACCTGCCCCTTTGAAAGCACTGAGGAGAAGCCCAGCCTGGTGCATACCAGAATATTTGAGCACTGGGATTAAATGATCATTAGGAGATACATATAGCAAAGCTGCCTCATAACAAGATTAATTTGGGGGCGAGGAGGGGGTAATTAATGTGTCCAGAAGGCGACTCCAGGCACTGTTTCCCAGATGAGAGCTGAATCTTGGATTATTTATAGCTACTTTTCAGGAGGAAATGGCACAGGGTGTCGGAGGAGAGAACCATGCCAAGGTGTGTTAATGGAACTTGATGATAATTTACTGCTCAGGTTCAAGGACTTTTGAAACAAGAAAGAGGCTCTCAAACTCACAGCAACCTCTGCTAGGAAGGAGGGTACTGGTGATGGTGCAGGGCTGTTGTTCAAGATTTACCAGCAGCACCACCCCCCACCGTCACCAGCGCATTCCTCTCTGATCTTCCTTCCCCGTTCCCTGTTCCTCACCTTGCTAATCTGTTCTGAACACTCAACAGGAGGGGCCCTGTTAAAACAGATTAAGATCCTGTTCTTCCTCTAGAAGTGCCCTGTTGTGGAGAAGGACATTCTTTGATTAAAATGCACTGAGGACAAACAATGATTTGTTCATTGTTTGTTAGGGTTTCTAAAGATAAGGCTCCATTATACAGCCCACATGCTCAGTCCGTAGAGCGTCAGACTTTTTTATATTAATATAAATATACTTGCAAGCAGTATGGAGACACTCTTGTTGCTCGCATCAGTAGTCTGGGGTGAGTCTTAAAGCCTGTGGACTCGTCCCATTGCTGTCAGGAACAGGTGGTGATTGCGCAGGCCGCCGAGGCTCAAGGTGCTCACAGAGGGTGTTCAGGGTGAGAGCCGAAGCGCAGTAATTCAGTTCATGCTTCCTGCTTGATGCTGGAGTGAGAAGGGCGTGGTGTCGTGTGAGCCACCTCCATCTGCAGCTCTCGCTGTTGTGCTCCAGTTCCCGTTTGTTCCTTGGCTGGATCCCTGGGAGTTGCTGTGGCTCTGATGAGGGTGCCGGTGCACCCCACCGCTCCCCACTGGCAGCCGCCCACAGAGTGGAGAGGCAGGAGGCCACAGCCTCGAGGCAGGCTTAGAGCTGGGTGTGGTGGGATGTGTACTGGCTGCTCTGGCTCCACCTTGCCTCCAGGTGCTGATTAGGAAGGTTGCTGCAGAGTGGGGACTCCTGGCTGCTGCAACCTCTCATCCTCACACTGGATTTGATCACAGTTCCCAACCACCATTGCCTCTTTTCCTGGCTGCGCCCTCTCCTCTCCAGTTCTGGACCAGCTCTTGGAATTCCGCTCTCCCCTGGCCGAGTCGGGAGGCTTCCATGAGCGTGGGTCTCCGAAGCCGCAGCTGCAATCGCTGGAACGAGGGCTTGGGCCAAGGGTGTGTTTGAAGCAGTGGCTTCCTCTTTCTCCATCTCTTCTCTCTCCGACTGTGCCGCGGCAGCCCTCCAATCCTTTCCTCCAGGAGAGGTTCTGCTTGGTTTTTGCTAGAGCTTCAGTTTCCATTTCAGATCCTTCTTGAGTTCAGGGTACGTACCTCTCTCCTTTCTATCATATTCTAGTCATGTTATTTATTTGAAGTTTTCCTTCTTTTGCTGTTTAATTATTTGTTCTGTTTAGGGAGTTATTTCTATAGCTGTTCTTGGGATTGTGGTCTATTTTTTCTCTGTCTAGAATATCTTTTAGTGCTTTTTCCGAACCCATGGTGACCGGGTGGACAGTGGAGAGAGAACCTCCTGGAGGAATGCCACTCAGACATGGGAATATAGCAACATGTGAAGGACAGAGAGGAGGGAGGTGGATATCCTGAACTCGAGAGGGATCTGAGATAGGAGGTGAAACCCTCGGAAAGTCTAAGCAGAACCTCCTCTGGAGGAGGGGATCGCAGATCTGACATGGCGCAGTTGGAGGGAGACGAGATAGAGAGGGAGGAGGTTGCCGCTCCAAGCACACCCCTGGCCCACGCCCTCGTTTCGGCAATCGTAGCTTCGGCTTCGGAGACCCATTGCCCAGCTGCAAGGGGTGGGGAACGGTAATGCTGGAGCCACATGGTCTGGACCCGCCCCCACCCATAGCACG
>PVLD010012998.1:0-57864 GCA_004027595.1 Dinomys branickii | reverse complement strand
ACTAAATTTGCATGTCTGTATATGGGTCCATACATCTACAATTCGAAGATATCAATGGATAAAGCAACAACTACTGTTGAGACCATATCACCTTGTCTATAGATTAGTTGTGATTGTACTATTTTCTATGATAATGGGTGTCTGTTTGTCAATATGTTTTTGTACTTTTATGTTTCTAAAATAAAAAAAAAATAGAAAATAGAGACATTCTTCTTGTAATGACATCATTATTTCCAGTGAGCAAATGAAATCTTAAACCCACTTTGTACTAATTATTGAAGTGGTAAATCAAAACTTTTTAACTTAATGAAAATATGATCAAATTTTTCCCTTATATTTTTACTATTCTATCTCCTTGCTTCTTTGCCAAACTGAATTGTGCTAAGAATCATTGCTTTCCTACCATCAACATGCTGCTATTAACCACCTAAATTAGCATCTTCATATACTGTTTTAACATTTTACATTCAATTTTGTAGCTATATTGCCAACAATTATATTCTACATAATGTACTTCCTTTTTTTCCGGGGTGTGTTACCCAATTTTTTTTTCTTTTTTTTTTAATTTTAAAAAGAAAAGAACAAAAACAAATTTACAAATACAAAGACAAAACAGCACAAGAACAATATATTTTTTACCTTTTTTACATTATCACACATCATGTGGAGATCTTAATATCATTGCATATTTTAGTTAATCATTCTATACATTTCAGTTTTGTACCAGGTGAGTTGATGTAACTTCTCAGGTTCCCACCACTAATAAACAACTGTAGTTGCACATTTTTTCTTCATGTCATCATCTCAGTCCCTGTATGTAACCAAGGATAATTATAAGACCTGCCTTGTAGGTTTGTAGTGAGAATTAAGTGTGTTAAAGTGCCGCTTGGTTTCAGTCACAAAGTGTGAAACATACTATTGACTTCCTTGCTGTCATTACCATTGGTCCTCACAAACTGCACAGGTCTTTCTCATTGGTTCATGGGTATTTATCTTAGGGGGAAGGAAATCTGAAAGTAGTATTATTTTATTACCTATAACTATGACCCTATACCATTGATTTATTTTATTTTCATCTTTTTATGACAATCTAAAGTGTTGACTTTATGCATCTTAAACTTTTTCATTAATTTTGCTGAACTCTATATGACATGTTAAATCTTTGGATAGAATAAGTTCAAGTTTGAGAAATTTTTCTTGTATTTATATCTTTCATGATTTTCCTACAATATTTGCTTTGATTTTGAAAGAATTTTATGATGTCATTCCCAGAATACATTTTATCTTTTTTTCCATATTGAGAGAGATTTCCACTTGTATTTTTCTGGTTAGCATGAAGGAACTCCCTAGAGACACCTGAATTTTGCAGTGTTTTGTTTATTAGCTTTTCCTGACTATAACATAGACCTCATTGAGGGGGAAAAGTTTAATCAGAATCATAAAAGAGATGTAGAGTTAACCACACGGATGTCTGGGAAAAGATCATTGCTGAAGAAAAGGACTGCTAAGGGGGCAGAACTCCTATATACTAAGGAAACATCAAGAAAACTGGTTAGTTTGAGGCAAAAGCAGCAACGGGGAGAATGGTTGGTAAGGCCAGGTAAATAATGTGAACCATTTTAAGGAACTTGACATTCACCCCGAATAAAAGGGGTGGATACTTCGTGTGATAGAGAATTTAAAAGTATATTTAAATTTTAAAAATGTTACAGTAAATGACACATTGCCATTATTTATCCTCAAAATATTCTCTCATTTTGAATATATTTATCCCACTGCTTTGCTATTTTCCAAAGCAGTTCTGGAAGTCCTCTTTCATGACAGTCTTTAGTGGTGCTGTCATGGCTGCCTCGATGTACTAAATTAGCTTAACACATTCACCTTTCGTGTTCATTTTATCTTTTGGGAAAAGCCAGAAGTTGTGTGGCTCAGATGTATTGGAGGAACCAGTTTTTTTTTTGTTTACAAGCCTGTCTTTCCATTAGATGAAAAATAACAGTACCATTCACCATATTTTGGGTCACATGTCATAAACACATGAAAGAGAACTTCCAGAAGTGCTTTATAAAGTACCAAGAATGAAGGATAAATGTGTTATAAGGGAGGGGCATATTTTAAGGAAGACTTATGTTAATGTGGCTTTTTCCATATAAAATGTAAGCACTCTTTCTATAATTTGATCTCTTCTTGTATTTGAGGTTATAAGTAGATGAGTCAGAGGTTTTGACATAATGCTTTGAAAGAATTACTGAGGGCAAAGTAGGAAAATCACATAGGAAGATGACAATATCTTCATGTACTACCTATGAAGTTAATAACAACAATGGAAATAACAGTCAAATTATTATTAAGAATGATTAATCCCCAGTAAACTATCTTGGATTGTGGCAGAGTTACTACAGATAGTATCAAAAAGCATGCTGATATAACTAACTGTATAAAGTGAGATAAAAGCAATACTCAGTGCAAAAAAAAATGTCAGGAAAGCAAAATAAAAACAGGAAAATGGGAAATGATATTATCAAGCAAAGAAAAACAATGGTAAAATGTATGGCAGGTAATTTGATAACATTCTTAGTTCATTAAGAACACTTAAGTATCAAAAGCAATGTAAAATTTTCTGGAAATTATGAAAAGCCATGTCACAAAAGCAAATGTGCATATTAACTTGATAAATATTTTTATAATCTCATGAACTGAATTAAGTCAACAGTGGAATACTTCAACATTAGACCAGATTATTTGGTGCTAATACCCAGTTGTCATAACTGCATTGGGAATCTAAATTTGTATATTCTTTCCAGATGGAAATTTTCCAGTATGTATTGAAAACCTCTTAAAAGCATATGCTGCAATCTACTGTTCAACATTAGTGATATGCCCTATGAAGATGATTACAAAACTACATAAACATGGTTATTTATAAATTTCCATCTAAGTGCTCTTACATTAGTACATAAATATACAGTGAGTTAAGGCAGAAAATGTAGGTCCACCATCTTTCACAAAGATCCAGTTGAAAAGTTTATACTAAATTTATAAATGAAAAAAAAATAAATTTGTAAATGAGTAAGAAACACAAAGAACTTTTAAGAGATTCTGATGTTCTTAGAGACAGACAGTAGAAGGATCAATCAATCATCATCATCTAGTATGAGGTGAAATGAACAGAAAGCAGAAGGTGCAGAGACAAGTTACAGAGCAGGGGACTAGTATGAGCTGAAAGGCATATGATGAGGCACCAGGGCACAAGAATGGAGGTACAGCCGGGCGTGGTGGCACATGCCTGTAACTGCAGCTCTTGGGAGGCTGAGGCAGGAGGATCATTGTGAGTTTGAGACCAGCCGGGGCTGCAAAAGTGAGCTCAAGGCCAGCCTGGACTGCATAGTGAGACCCTGTCTCAAAAAGAAAAAAAAAAAAAAAGAATGAAGGTACCAGGGTGGGGATATAGTTCAGAAGCACAGCCCCTGCCTGGCAAGCATGAGGTCTTGAATTCGATTCCCAATTCAAAAAACAAAAAAAGAATGAAGTCACAAGAATGAAGCTGCGTGTTTACCAGAGACTGATGTCAAAGAGGATATGCTATGTGAAGAAAAGAACAGAATATAGCGATGGTATAATTCTCTTCACCTGGCAACAATGATGATGGGAATTACAGTGAAAAGAACTTTTGATGACTGTGCTTTTCTGAGAAAAAGACATATCAGAGGCTACATAAGTACAGAGATGTGCTGGAGATACATGTTTTGAAAAGTAACTGAATATGCAAGCTTAGAGTAAGCCACTATTTATAGTTGAAGGCACAGGCATGCATCAAAGCTTTGAAGAAAAGTGTTTAAAGAACATGTGAAGGCAGAACCTGCCTATACCACTTATAATTATTGTCTGTCAGCTGTGTTGCAATGTATTCTTGATGGATTACTGAGTCTGACTGTTATGGTTGATACATTGTGTCAACTTGGGGAATCTGCAGGTTCAACTAATGAGTGATTCAGCACGAAGCTGGGGTGCTTACTTTGTAAACATCCTGAGCCTGTGGAAGAGGAGGGCATGGATATTGTTTGAGAGGTTCACGACCCCTGGGTAGGGGTAGGCTGTTTACAATGTAGGGGAGAAAAGGAGGCTGCTTGCAGCCATTCCGCCCTTTTGCTTGTGGTTTTTGCTGTGCTCTACTGCCATAAACAGTTTGCCCTCTGCCATGTGCCACTCTGCCTCTGAGACGGCGCACCAGAGAAAGACCAAATGACGCAAGGAGAAAGAGGTGTGTTCCCTCTTGCCTGCTTCCTATGGACTTTCTTGTAGCCTCTTGTCTGTTTGTAGTTTCTGTCAACTTTCTTCTCTGAAGCAGCAGCGCACTCCCATAACTACCCCAGAATATGACTTGAAGTTTTTGTAGCATTTGGAGACCCAAACCCTAACCCACCTAAAACCATCAGGACAAGCCAACAGGATCCAGCTCCTCAGAAGCCTGTCCTTGAGCCTAGAAAGACACTAGCATCAGTGGAGAGGTGAGGATCCGTGTTCTGCACATTGCCAGAGCCCTGAGTAGTGCATTCTTGATTCTCCCATTAGGAGAGCAATATTTACAGAAAGCATGGTATTGGTGCATTGCTAAAGACAGAAAACGGAATATAAAGCTAAAAAGAGCAAATGTTTGGAAATAGATTGTAGAAGACAGTTTCAAAATGATCTTTAAAGAACTTTAGTAATAGAAAGAATTATGTATTTTGGTTGCAATTTGTAAATCCTAGAAAGAGTATATTTTTCCAGCAAAGGAGAAAGAGACATGACTAAAGATTGTAACATATTATATGTGTGCAGTACATAGTTTTTCTTTAATCTGTGGTTCCCATTCCATATGAAGGAGTGGTATAAAGAAGAGAATAAAACTCACTCAGGTAAGTACTTCCAGGGTCTATCACCATATCTCGGACACAGTACATGTGCAACATTTGCTAAAATCCAAGTGAAGTGACTAAAGTCATAGTGAAATGTATATTTCAACTTATCTTAGCACTGACAAAGGATATTGTTCCCCATCCATCCATCCATATATTTATTTGAAGTCATGTATTGAATGTCACAATTTATGCAAGATTCTGTGTGTCAGATGAAAGGCAATGCCTGCTCTCACTCTTCCTGAACAATGGTAGAAGGAAAAAGTACAAGCAAATTAAAATGTATTATAAAAAATGATTTTCTTGAGTCAGGCACAAATTTCTGGAGCCCTCTTCCCCCAAAAAAGACTTAAGGGAAATCTGAGAAGTCTTTCTACGAAGATACAGAATTAAGTGTTATAAGATGGTAAAAGATAGTCAAGGAAATAATACTTCAAGTAGTAAAAATGTTATGAATAAAAACATCCACATGCCAAAAATTAGTGTGGATTTAGGAAATTCAGATTATTTATTGTGTCCAGAGAGCCAATCCAGGGAGAAGCCATTCCATGAAGGCTTTGGATGTTATATGCTAAAAATTTGTGCGTGTTCGATTAGGAATAATCAGGATAGCAAAACAACCATAGCAGCTGAGAAAAACTCCTCCAAAACTAGCAAATATTGTCTCTATCTGCTGTTGAACTCACAGATTAGGGGGAGATGGAGACTTTGATCTCATCAGCACTTAAGTTTTTGGGTAAGACCTAAGAAAGCTGGAGATTAGACTCTGAAGCTCCTCTCATTGGATAAGCTTGTTCCTTTGTACCAGTGTGGTGAGGAAATAGTGCTTTTTCTGTGTACACCATGACATAAATATGATTGCATGCTATTGATTATATACAATAAATTGGGAAGGAATGCATGACATTGGATTAAGAAATACTAGTGAAGAATTTAGTGGTGAAATGAAGATTTTTCTCGTGAAATGGAAGGATGAATTCTAATTTTTTTTTAGTACAGACAGACCTTGACTCTTGGAGTGCCGATGGTGAGAGGAACTGTCCAAACATCAGCATTCTGACTCTGATGGCAAGATAGTTAATGGTGTCAACATCCAAAAGCAGAGTATAGATTGAGGAATAGATCTGAATTTGGATGTTACTGAATGTGACATAACTTAGCAAGATCTAGCTGGAGGTCAGTGCCCGGTTGAATGTCAGAATTTAGAACCCAAGTGACAAGTGTATGAGTGGAAATACAATTGCAGAAAGTATAAACACAGGCATCACATCAGCGACCCCAAGAAATATTTAATAAGAGAAGATTCAGAAGAAGTATCACAATGCAGCCCTGGAGGAGTAAGTGCAGACAGAAATGGGAGTAAGAATAAAGGAGGCAAAAGCCTCATGGGCTGTGGTCAGAAAGTGAGGCAGAGGAGTTTCAAACTTCTGAGATGGCACCATTCTCGACGATAACCAAGTCACGAGGGTGACCACGGATATGAATGGTTAATGGAACATGGAATTGAAGCTAACTTGATTTGAGTAAGTCCATAAATTCTAAGATTAAAATGTTGAATAGGTCATCCAGATTGATACTGAAGTAAAACAGAGCAAAGAACAAAGGATGGACGGGGAGAAGCCTGGGTCATATGGGCCAACATCTCTCCTGCTCGGAGAAAATGACCCAGAGTCCATTAAGTGGCACTTCAGTAGGATGTTTAAAATACTGTATCTTTTAACCAATATAAAACTCAAAGTGAGGTGTATGTTTTTATATAAGCATGAAGGAATGACTTCTGAAATAATACGGTAATGCACACTTGGCATTATGCTAAACTGGAACTGGAACTTCTACCATAATGGGACCAGGAGAAACTAGGTTTTTCTCATTCTAGCCCAGATTTCATTAATGCAAACAGTTGTACACAATATTCTGTAGTGAGGATGAAGTATATTTAAATTTGTTCACCGAGGGATGGTACTTCCAGGGTTCACATTGGAAAGGCTTAGACTGGGATAATGGTTCAATTTTACAAGTATAAATTGAGGTCCTGCTACATAAAATATGTTATTGTCCTTTCTGAGGATTGATGAGTGTCATTGTAATATGAGTTAACAAAAGCAAATCTAAGGAAGAGGGGGATCACTAAAGTGTACAGAGGCTGCCGGAGGAGCTCAGCAGTATAGCAATGGGCTGGCCTGCGTGAGGCGTTGCATTCCATTCCCAGCAGGACAGAAGCAGATCAATCAAAATGCAACTTTTAAGCACTGTCACTTTTCTTCCCACCAAATAGGTTTTGGTGAGAGAAAGCAAGTTACAGTGACTTCTAAGACTTGATACACTGTTGCCTCACCTATACCCTTAAGAAAGGCATCAATGAAATCATATACCATCTAATTGTAAATAGGTACTAGTGTATCAGTGCCAATATTGTACTTAAACACATGTATCACATACAGTGGGTTACAGGGTGCAAAAGAGCTTAACACATCACTGTTCTCATTTTAGCTTGTTTGTATAATTAAAAAGACTTACCATTGTCTTTTCTTCCTTTCTTTATATGACATGAAATTTACTTGAGTGATTACCTTCAGGAAGGTTGCAACAGGTTGCTTTGACACAAATAAATGTAAAATTGCACAAGTGAGATATCTGCAGGGTTCTAATGTTCATAAGCATACATTTATAAGCATAGATCTCAGCCTAAAGGGTTCCACCAGAATCTGGACAGTTTTCTCAGTTATTAACGGTTTCCAGGTTGTTCTCCATTGCTTTAAGCTCTTCAGGAGAGTCAAAGAGCAAAACAGATAAGGAAGAGGAGAGGTGGGAGGGGAAAAGAAGGAGAGGGAGGGAGAAGGGGAAACAGAGGGGCTCTTACTCTGCTTTCAGCCGGTTGTCAGTAGTGGCTTTCTGTAGAAGACACAGAACCATGTGCTCACTGTTAGAGGTAGGATTTTTTAATCAGGCTCCGGGGTTCTGACGAATTTCACAAAAGTGACTTGCTCAGTGTCCTGTGGGGAGTATGGTTAACATTACACAAATAGCCCTCCCACTGTCTGATTTATTTGCTTATAGACAGCATGTATACCTGACCTCCTGAGGGAGCTGCATATCTCAAATTTGGGTGCCATGATAATAATAGCAGTTTGAGAGAAAATGAAATAGGCTATAAAGAGAAAGGAAATGGAATATATAAACTATCGTACAGTGTCATGTTCATTTTCAGTACTATATAAAATAATGAAAATGTTTTTCGATAACCTTTGTTGATTTTTATAATGTGTAACACACTTTATGGAAAAAGACAATGAATGTACCAAGCAAAAAATTAGTAAAAAATATTTTTACCTTTTGACTCTAATTTCTGCATTATTGCCCATAAGGTTAGCTTAGAGTTGAATTCTGAAATTGAACAGCTTTAAGATAAAGGATCTTTTTTTTCCCCTACTTTGGCAGCTCTGTGTTGCTGGTTCAGGGTTCAAGCACAAGAATTATCTTCTGGATAAAACAGTTCAGTATGGAAAACAGCAAAGGTTTCATTTTGCTAATTTCACAGGTTCATTTGGGGAACTTAAACTGGGAGGCACTTTGAAGTTGCACATATGAAATCAGAATGGTTGCTTTCCTAACACCTCTCACCTACACGGAGATGTCTTTCAGTAAACAGGAAAGCAGTAGCTTATCATGACCACGTGGCACTAATGCAGTGTCAGTGGACCTTGCATTAGCCACTGCTTTCTAGAAACTAAGAGCAGTTAAGGGAAGTTAAACCCCAGGAGGACTCACAAATGCTTGAGTGATTAAGCATCTTTCTGAAGTTTCAAGATAGATGGAATATAAAAATATATTAAACCTTTCTCAAAATGTTCATTAGTAAATTAGGCTTATGTTCCCAAGAAACCTTTTCCTTAAGCACATAAAGTAAGAATGTGTCCCAGTTTCAGCCCACCCAGTCACAACTCCATAACCATGGTAGGTGTGAAGGAAGATAAACTAACTGGATGTCCTGGGGAGAGGATGTTGTCAGGGATGATGTGGTAAGAGGATGTAGGACCATAATTCACACCCCTAATTTATAGCTGTGTGCTTGGCTTTTGACATTTTGCTACATGGGGACAGTGTACCTGTGATACACCCAGATGATAAACAAACTGCACACCCAGAGGGCACAGACCCACATGACTGCCCTCACTTCAGACACCAGCTAAAGTGTAGGGGTCTGCACAACCACCCTCAAGACTGATAATTTTTTAGAGGCTCACAGAACTCAGGAAGACACTATGACACTGAGTATAGTCTTACAGAAAAAGGATATAATTATAATAAGCCAAAGGAAAGCAAATAGTACAGAGTCCAGGAGGGGTCTGAGTTACAGCTTCAATTCATCATCTCCCTGCCGAATCATAGTGTCATCTCCTCTGTGCCAGTAGGTGGGATAGTACACCCAGTGGATGGCAAAGCAGGGAAGGTTTAAGTATCCAGATTCTTTCCTGGAGCTCAGGTACAGACTGCCTACTTGTCTGGCCTTCAGGGTCCAGTTCTTCCTTTGGGGTAGCCTGATTGTCAGTTCCTCTAAAGTTTGGAACTGATGGTGTGTGGTTCAAGGTTCCCATGATAACTCTTATTGTTAGACTCTCCAGAGGTCAAAGTCCCCAGATAAGCAGAAATTCTAGGGGCTTAGCAGTCACCTCCCGATAGATGAGGGTATAGCCCAGGCCTGTCTTTAGATATGGTTAATCCTGAACTGCACATGTCATTACCGACTTTACCTGACACTTTGAAACATGATTGTTGCTCACATCCAGCTTTAGAGGGCACAGACCAATATGCAGAATTACATATATCTAACATTTCACATTGGAGGAAGAGAAATAGTAAAAACAAATAAACAATGAATTCAGTGTAAATTACTACCTTAGGATGCTAATAAATATAGAGACATAGTCTGGTGAGCTTCATAGTTATTTAATCTATGGTCAAGCATGGTCCTAGATACATGAGTATTAGTTGAGAATTGTTTGTTTGGTGCCAGCGTCCATGGTTCACCATGGTATATGAGAAAGACTCAAGGCAAAGAGAACCAAGTACCTAGTTGATACAATATACGGTAGGGAGTGTGAGTGTTCAGAAGGTGGTGTTAGTGAATTTAAAGCCATTGGCCTCCAAGAGTTACTGGAAGTTTGTAAGCACTGACTTGCCGAGGTGGGTGCATAAAGGGATGAAATGTAAGATATGACCGTTCCTCCAGCACTGCGCCTCAGTAGCTAAGAGTTTAACCTTGGGGGTTGGCTCCTGGTTCTATTCCTGTCTCTTGGATTTCTCCATCTTAGTATCTTGGACAAATCACACAACTGCTTCAAGTGGCAATTTCCCATTGAGCACATAACTCTATTAGAGGTGAGAGATATGGGAGACATTCATAAAGTATTTATTTCATTACCTAGAAGATAATAACCATTGATAAATGTTGGCTCCTATAGATAGATTACTTTATGCTATGGCTTGAATGTTTGTCCCCACCAAAACTCATCTTGAAGTTTAATTGTTACAACAGAATGAAGAAATGAGACCTTTGAGAGTTAAAGTCGTGAAGGTTCTTGTATCATGGGTTGATTCGTGTCATTGTACATGTAAAAACCTCCGTGAGGGTTAGCACAGATGAATTTGCTCTGCTTTTGCCTCAGTGCCTTTCTGTCCTGTAAGGCTGCAATAAAAGTCCCTTACTACATGTCAGTGCCTTGATCTTGGACTTCCCAGCTTCCAGAGTATGATAAAATAAATTTCTGTCCATTATACATTATAGCATCTCAGGTATTATGTTATAGTAGCACAAAACAGATTAACACATTTATTATGCAAATGAGTAACTATGTTAATTTAGCCTCTGCTGAGGGTCCCTTGGCTGGGCTCCAAACTATCAAATGGCATCCTGGTGAGTGTACATGCAGGAGAGAAAGAGAGATCACATGGCAAAAGAGGAGACCAGAACAACTCAGGTCCGGCTTGCCCTTTAATCACCACTTTTCTGATAGATACCAATTGTAATCCCAAGAAAACTACATTAATCCCTTAGGATATTAATGATCCCAATAAACAGTTTACCTTGCACTAAAATTCTAAAAGATTTTATCATCTCCCAGTACCACTGGGGGTGAAATTTCCAGTACATGTATCTTTGGGAGATGCATTCAGACTATATCCAAAATATTTTAGGTCTCATATAATTACATTATGCTTGCTTGGACAACCTAGGATAATTTCCCTTTTTCAAGGGCATTTGATTAACATCTTTAATTCCACTTGCAAAATCCTTTCTCATCAATATCTAGATTAGTGATTGAATGACCAAATAATGGGAATCCTGGGGAAAGCATCATTACAATTTTGACTGCCATAAACACAAATCCTTGTTCATATAGTAAATTTACCACATCCTGGAGGATATTCTTCTGTCTTTCAGAATATAACTGAGTCCACAACTGTATCAAGTTTTCTCTACCGGTTTGATGATTTTGTTGGATTCCTACCTCTTTAGCATTTGTTTATTCTCATTGAAATCGGATAACTTACTTTGCGGGTAACTTTCCCCTTGATCCTTCCTGGTTTCTAAAGAATAACCAACTCAGAGCTCTTTAAGAACACTGGTGTTTTGTCTCATATTACATTTCTCATAGCCTTCATGAAGGCTATGAAAGGGTCTATTCTGTGGGTGCTTCCAGAGAGCATAGGCAGAGACTAATAAAGCTGAGGATGTAGCCACTCCATAACTCCCTAAGACTCTGACTACCTTCTTCCACGTTCCCAGTAAGTTATAGCACTTCAGCTTTTACTGTGGACCATCCTTGAGTTATATTTTAGCAGATCCACCAAGCACTCAAAGTTTATTAAATCTGCTCAAGCTAACACTTTGAATTCAGTGCAGTCATATGAAGAAAGCTGACTGGATCCAACCTTATTTTCTTCCACCCTAAATCAAGCTCTTTAGGATACATTCCCATATGGATTCCTCAAGTTTTTGTTTTCATATCAGTTGAGAACATCTTGTGATTCCTTACATGTAGTTGATCAGGTGTGGGAAGTATGGAGGGAAACTTGCAAGGATGAATGAACAGGTGAAACCTCAGGCTGATTCCAACAGCCTCCAGAATATGGGTCTAGTTGTAAGTCCAGAAGCAGTCAGATGTGCTGAGGATGGGTCTTGTAAAGGTCAGTATTCCTGTGAAGGGACTGACATTGGAAAGAGATAATGATTATTCCTTCACAGAGAAGAGAGCAGCCTCTTTGGACAAGAAAGAATGGACGGCTTCAGTTGACAAAGTAGGCTCGAAGGTGAGCAGAGTGGAGTGTGGCACAGGGGAGTGAGGAAAAGCTGGACATCCATCCCCCTGTCTTTCCATCGCAGCCCCTGGCAGTCTATCTGACTGCATAGTTTTCTAAACCCAACAGTCAGTGCTTCACTCCTCCTTCCAAATCTGGCATCACTTAGTTTTGTGGTGAATTTTAATCTAGAATTATTCAGAGAGGCGGGATGTAGGAAAGTTTTCTAATTTAACAAAATTGAAAATAGCACAGTCCAGTAGCAGGTTCAAATCTTAGTCTCTGAGCAATTTTCTTCCTTTATAGACTAGTTAGCTTTGCTTTCCCTCCTGAGGATCTGCTGAAAGAAAAAGTAACAATCTCAATACCCCAAGGTGAAATTAAGCAAGGAAACTTGGGAAGGAGGGGTTTTCTACTGGTAAAGTGACATCCAGATCTATAGACTTTAACCTCTACTGTGTCCTTGATTCTGTCTCCTTGTTTGCACAGACTTAGAACACAACCATTTAAAAATAATTGTTGAACATGATTTGGTCACCAAATGTGAGAAATTTCTTATTTTGATTGCTACTGTGCACACTATTTTTGGTACATCTGTACTAAGGACAGCAGAAGTGGTCTGTAGCTGTCCCCACATACTACAGTTGTTAGAATACTAAATTGCTACTTACAACTAAAATATATACCTGCCCCTTAACTTTGTCTTATGCAACTCATTGGAAATGAAAAATCAGGTTAATGCCCCAGGGAAAAGGGATGGTAATATGTAGCTGTAAACATTTCAAATGGCAAACATCAAGTTTTCTTGGGTACATATGCATGTGCCTCCTAAGGACTTTGAAATAAGCCTTAGTAGCTACAACACAGGGGTTTGACTTACCATAGTACAGTGTTTGGCGGTCAAATTCTTGTCAGAGACATGGATGAGTAGCTGACATATAAACTTATTGTAGAAGATCTAAGATGAACTCTGTGTTTAGAGAAATTTGGTGCTGTCAAAGGTGATAGTGGTGGATACCACAGTGTTTTTTCTTTCTCACTTTCTCCCCTCAGGGATAATCACTCTTGTGAACCATCAAGGCAACAAAATACAGTCAAGATCTACTAATCCATAGGTATCTTAAGATGCAAATTCCCATGTATGACCTTCACAGTCACACATAAAACTGCTATGTTCTCTTCCTCTTAACCACGTACAAGATTTCCCTAAATTAAGTGGTTAGCAATTCACAATATCCCTTCTTGCTAAGTGTATCTAAATTTTGCTTTGAAAGAACAATTTATAGTGAGCATTCTATCTTTGTTTACTGTGATTTCCTTGGTACTAATTTATACTTTGGGCTTGGGTATTATTCTTAAAAGTTCTTTGGTTATTTCCAAGGAAGGTTATTTTTTTCACAGACCGGGGTTTAATAATGCTACAGCTAATATAAGCCAGATACTAAAACCAGATAATACATACTGAAGAATTCTATTTTAGAGTGTCTCTTTCATGTGTCCTTGTTTGCAAAGGTTTAAAGCATTAATTACAATGCACTTCTACCCAGTTTTACCCATCTCTCTTTTTTGCAGTCGCTTGTTGGTCATGGAAAGTCCCTTGCTTATTTGTTCTTCAAAGCAAGACTTGCCCTGTCACATTGCTTGCTCTAGAAGAGATTGGTGTTTTCTCTGTTCATTCATCCTTGCAAATGTTCCTCTGTATTTCCCAGTTCTCCCTTCCCAGCATTAATTGGAATGGAAGATGAGCGCATGTCTTTCCCAGCTCCCGCTCAAAGGACCGCTTTGAGCTTGTGCAAGCTTACCTTTCGGCAAAGAAGAGTCGGAGTATCTTAAGTTCTACATATTTACCTTCTCTGCCAGGGTCATACTTTATAGAGAAAATGCTGTATCCAGATCTTTCCTTAGGTCCTTTTGATCTGGAACAGATGCAAATTGACCTTTCTATTGTGTTTCACTTGAGTGCAACTAGTTACAAGAGGCAGTGACACCACGGTGACCTGATTTCATTAAGTAACTGTGAGCGGGTTAACTAAACTTGAGTAATGGCCACTCTGCTCCCTGAAAGATGCAGTTTTGCTGTTTTTTTTAATTTTTAATGCTTCTTGCTAATAACTGCACCTGTTTTCTCATAATTTGGTTGGAAAACTTTAGTTCACTATTATGGAAGACACTGATTATTTCTGATACTCCACCAATATTAGAAACCTAATGGAAATCCATTGATTCATAGGGCAGGAACTTATATGATTCTGGGTCTGTGCAAATTTCCCACCACAAGATAGACTAGTGTTTGATTAAGAGCACAATTAAATACCTTTGGCTGTAGCAATTTTCTATTTCAAAGTTACCAAGTCCTTACTTTTTTTTCTTTTTAAGTCTTTTTGAGGCAAGTTTTCCTATGTAGTTCATGTTGGCCTTGAACTCACTTAGTAGCCTTGGCTGGCTTCAAACACTCAGTAATCTGCCTGCCTCAGCCTTGCAAGTGCTAGGACTACAGGCATGTGCCACCGTGCCTGGCCTGCGGTCCTTCCTTTTGTGACAGCTGTGCACCAATATTAGTGGCAGTAATACATGGGCATTAGACACACACCTTGTCCAATCTCCAGTCCTATCTTTATTGCTTGCGTAGAACTATTTGTTTCATTTTTTATTTTATATATTTAAAATAGCCTTAGGTTTAGGCTCTTTGTAAGTAGTTACACCTGTGCTTCTTGAACAACATTCCTCTTGAGATGGTTGTATTGTGTGTCGCAATGAGATGGCAATGGCATTCCTGAGTAAAATTATAAATATTTGTTTCAAACTGATACCTACTGATATTGTCCATCACGAACAAAAGAGAATAACTTGATATGTCCTGTGCTTGTGCACAAGTCATTGACATTCATGAGAAACCAAAATAAAATATAACATACACTGCAAGTCAAACCTAAACATATTCTTTTCTCTCCTTGTTTAGAATCCAAATCTATAAATCAATTCTAAGCCAAAAATAACAGATTTGTACTAGTTCTAAACCATGCTGTAAAACTACTCACAGGTGCAGGGATTCTAGGTTAGAAGAAAAACAGACAGGTAAGTCTTTCAACATGAATAGAGTTACTTTAATAAAAAGTAAATAGCATGTGTTAATTCCCTCAAAATAATTCTTCGTTGAAAATTCGTACCAAGTTCTGTTGCTTTCTAAAGGCCACCTGAACACATCATGAAAATTCTATAGATCAGAGTGCAATGAAGTAAGAGTGAGTAATAACCACTGACTAGAGAAACTTGTAGAATAAATCTATTTAATTGCATATTTCAGACGAGCTTTGCTTCTGTGTGGGGGGAGCAGAGCTGAATGCCCTATCACAAACCCAATAGCTCCAGTGTCAGTGAGCTGTGTGAGTTGTCTCTATGGGTTGTAAATTGGATCCCCTCAGTGACCAGTTAATGTTTTCTGTATTTACGGCAGTATTTCTGTTTTTTACAGCCACCAGGGCACTTTGGCAACATAAAAATTTAAAAATAATTTTTAGCAATCATACCGTGCCAATTTTTTATAGTTAAAGGGGTTCATTTAAATTGGAAAACCTGCTAGTCTGAAATTTTCATCTGAAGGATTACCACCAGCCAGAGCTACTTGTCTGATGAGGGTTTCACATGGCTTATCTAATGTGAAATCTCCATGTGGTATATAGTTTCATTAAACGGTGATCAAGAATACATTAGTTCAAAACAAGAAAAGGCAATGGAGCTTAATCCGCCAGGCATCTTGGCGCAACAACTTTAAAAGAGTTATTGAAGTGAAACAATTTGAGAATTAAAAGTCTTCCACTTATACAAGACTCCTGTCAAAAGCCTAAAAGTCAGCCTTTCCTTTTTCTGTTTTCTGTTTGTATACCAAACAAGAAAAGCCCTGAAACAATATTTGGAATGTTGCAAAGGCAATAAAATGCATATATCAATGAAATAACCTAATCCATTAAAAAATAGATTTATCAAGATGGAAAAATAAAGTGGCTGGTAGATAATGCTGAAATACATAGAGAAATGAATTCTTTAGAGAAAACATAAGAGAAATAAGAATCAGAACGATACAAAGAAAACTGAGGTTTATATAACTATAACATATGAATTTTATAAATAATAGCTCTACCGCATCTTAAGGATTAATCATTAAGCCAAATGTTCACATTGCAAATATATTTTTTGAACAGACATTGGTATATGTTTGTGATGCACATATGAATATACTGCAAATGTTAATAGCTTTGTGTTTTAACATACAGAAATTAACATTACATGATTTTACAGTTATTCTTCTCCATGTACAGCAGTAATATACAATAGAACGATAAATGAACAAATAATTATAAAAATGAATTTGATATGTAGTGTTGACACTGATGGTGAGAGTCTGTGCATACGTTCCTTTGATCTAACTAATCATTTTCATCCATTAGCAGTTAATGAAAAATGTATTAGCTTATGTCAGGAAATCTCAACTCCTAGCATCAAAGATTTGAGATATTTTTCATATGCTTTAGCACAAGAAATAAAGTGATGTTTCTAAAGCATAATTTCTAATACATCCTGAATGAAAACTGTGAGTTTTGTATGTTGCACTGTAGTGAAAAAGACAAACTTATAATTTGATTTCTAAAATTTAATTTCATTGTAGTGTGTTAGAGAAATGTAATCACTCAAATTTAAAAGATTGGATTCTGGAAACATCTGCCATGAAATATTATTTTTCTACTTGTTACTCTGCTTGGATTTAAAGGTACTATAAAATGAGTACTTCTCTACGTTTCTCCACCCATGTATTTCAACCTAAATTTTGAAGGAGCTGTGTCTAATGTTGTAAAGATATTTCAGGTTATGTGCTATTTAATCCAAGTTCTCTTGTGAAAAGTGATATATTCCATGATAAAACTGATAGTTATCTGTATAAACATTTTTTAAAGTCCCAGACAATATGTGTCAGCTATTTTGCACTTTTGCTTTTTTCTTGGAAGTGGCAATCACAGAAATCCCAAAATACCGTGACTTTCTGTACTTCTTTTATGGATAAGCTTCATATTTAGAGCAGTTTTAGTGTACTGGAAGGTGTTGTCATTATCATGCTCTCTCATTAACTGCTGTGATGTTTTGCTGTGAAAGAATATTCTAGCTTAGAGATTCCATGAGCCTCACTTCTTTTTCTTAATATATCATTTGCATTTTCTTATTTCCCTATTTTGTTTTTGAGTAGCCTCTCAAAAAAATTAATGAAGTTCATGTAGTTGGCAGAAACTATAGCAACACAGAATTTAGGCACTCCCTAAATTCAATCAGAGTTTAGATAGAACACGGACTGTATTAATGTATGGGTGCTGTTATAACCTCTATTAATATAGTTGAAAGCCGTCAAGCACCAGTGACTCTTGGAAACATAAAAAAGTTTGTATTAAAAATCACTGAACAGTACAAAAATGGGAACAATACATATAAATTAAATTCAATGTTCAACTTTATAAAACACCTTTCCTTATAAAAGATGTCCTGTGTTTGCATGCTCTCTCTGTTGCAGTAAATACAAGGTTTGTAAGTGGGTATACTTAGATGGTTAGTGCTTATTCTATTATTTTTCTTCTTAGGTTAAAAGAATAAGAACTGTACTCCCAGCATAATGTCCTTTTATTTTCACAGGTTCAGGGCGCCCTTTTAAAGGAAGTCCCTGATAAGAATGGCAATATTTACTGTAGTCTGCCTCTGAGTGGTTTACAGCTGAGCACCCCTCTTGTGTATTCGGTGACAAATGGCAATCACTTTATCATTTATCTTATGACAAATAGCAGATTCAGCCACAAACTGCTGGCCGTAGCAAACTTACAGGATGAAGTTCTTTATTGTTTATGGTTTGTGGGTTGATGTATTCATGCCTTGTTTATTTGTGAAATGAACAAAAATCAGTAAGCAGGCATGAACAGAAATTTGGCCACGCAATCAATTGTACTTTTTTTTCTCCAGTCTTCCAAGGACCTTACAAGGAAATTCGCTGAACTAGGTCTAAGCTGTAAGCTGCCTTTAGAAAAAAAAAAAGTCATTAGAGGATGCACCAAATTGTGACATTATGCCCTTAAGCCAAAATAACACTGAATGGAGTTACCACCTCACATTAACCTCCGAATAAGGGTTTTAGATTTGATAGCAAGCTATTGTCATAGACAAGTGGCAGAGGCCAAGAGTAGAAGGAAATTACCCCACTACATTCTCACGATTTAAGCACTATGTTAAAGTTTTCACTCTTTGTTTCATACATTTAAAGATAACTTGGAAAAGAACTTTGTGCATCAAAGTAAATTGTACCTGAATTGCATAAAACAGCTGTGTTATGATCACATAGGTTCTTAAGACTATTATTGATATAGCTCAAATGATTAATATATGAGCAAATATTCAAGTGGTTCACATTCTAAATCACATTTAAGGTTAAAATGCGTAATTGTGGACAATAACAATAGTATATTTTTAAAGTCCTAACAGTACAATAAAGAAAAGACAATGTGATTTTTCATTTCCAATCTGTTTTCTACTGTCTTTGAGAGATTTAATATGATTCATTAGATTATATTTTATAATCAGTATACCTTTTTAAATCATTATGATGCATTATACCAAATCTAATGAATTCTGTCAAAACTACTGATTTATTGACTAGAGTGAAAAAAATCACTAATAATCATAATGCAGTAATAGAAAACTGTTATCATTAGAGAAAAGATTTTCTTTTTGCTAAGAAAAAAGAGAAAGAAAGAAGAATTTTGTTAGACCTGAATAGGAAAAATAAGAGATCTATCTATGATTTAGAATAAAGATTTATATCTGATAGTAGGTCAACAAATTGAAGTAATACCTACAAGATTCTAAAATTTTAAAAACTCAATAGAAAAATGTGATCTCAGATAAAACAAATCATGGAGTCATTTAATGAAAATTTATTGTCAGTTTACTTTCAAGTCATATTCTCAAGTGTTTTGCATAAAACTCATTTGATACATAGTCTGATACCAAAAGAAATGATTGCTTACTTTAATGTGAATACCCTCTAAGCAAAATAATTTGGTGCTATATAAAAACAAGCATTCAAAATTTATATCTTGAAATACTTTTTGTCACAAAAAAATCTGTCCAGCTAATGTCCATGGATTTTTGTAGACCAGTATTTTTAAAACTAATATTCTGAAAGGAAACTGAAGTTAGAAGCCCAGAAAAAGCTATTATGCGGCCCTGAGATTTGCATATGCGATCTGCTTGGCTCATCAGCGGTGAATGATAGTTTCCACCGCACTTAGTTACAAGCCAATCGAGATGCAGTTATTTGCATAAACAATTTGATTGGTAAACATTGCTCTATACTACTGTGTTGAAAACTTTTTGGGGCAGGAGAGACTATTTTGCAGTTTTTTAAACCATACTTGGGATATATTTTCTTTGTGTTTTGACAGAGATTAAAAGACAAAAGGGAATAATATACAAATGAAATATGATCAAGCAAACTACGCAAGAAGAAGATAAAGCAAAATTTAATATTATGTAAATTTAATATTAATTAATTTTAACTGAAATTTCCCTAAAATTAGAAAAGTCTTCAATGGACCTAGATTCATAGTTCAATCACTAAAGTTTGGGTCGCTTTTCATATACTTACTTTCTGTTATATATTTACAAAAGTGTACAGTGAGTATGTATGTATAATTATGCACATTTCTCTTAGCAAATCATCTAAGATTTTATTACATATCCCCCACATATATATATATGTATATATTCCTTATATATTACAATATATTATAGTTAAACTGTACTTTACCCAGATATGTTTACTAAGTGCTTTAGTAGTTTAGAGAGGAACATATTCATTAAGCAGCTCTGAATGACTAACACATGCTAGATATTGTTGAAACCCGGATATGAAATTGTTAAAACCATGTATCTGACACGCTGAGCTCACAATCTAGATCAAAAAGCACGAGATAAATCAACAAGTGCAGGGTGACAAATGTTGAGAGCATTGAAGCATCTATCTGGAGAAGAGGAATCTGGATTAAATAGAGGATTAGGGAGGGTTTCTTCAAAAAGAACTAAAATTTTAAGATGGGTAAGAGCTAGCTATGTAAAACCAGTGTATGATAGAAATTCTGATATTCTTTCTTCACAACATAAAGCCTGGTTGGAAAAATGGTCTGCACCTTGATGGATCCGATCAGGAAATGTGAACAGTATGTCCCACAGTCAGATGGGAGGCCGAGAGCAGAGCTGCAAAGGGCACTGTGAACGGAGTTGGAACTTTATTTTAAAAGAGAAGCAAGTGACAGGGTTTTAAGATGTTTATGGGCATAGTGATTTTCACTTCTTTTGCTATGGGCAACTTTAACAGCAATAAAGTTGAAGTGTGACAAGACAAAATTCTTCTTCCTAATATATATGTATCCCTATAATTTATATATTTATAAAGTTTATATATATATATATATATATATATATATATATATATGTACTAATAGAGGAAGAAGTGTTAATGCTTTTTGTAAGCACAAAGGAGATGTTTTGCAAAGCCAATCTCCCAAGGATGTGGAAAGGAAGAATACAAGATTCAAATACAAATTAGGAGGTTCTCATACTAATCAAGCTTTATGCAATAACAGTTTCAAGAAAAGCAATAGGGATAAAATAGGAGAAGACGGAGAAATTTTAGAGGAAACAACAATGAGACTAGATGAAATCTTGGCCATTAACTGGATGTAAGAAATAGTGCGAGAGAGGACACAAGAATAAATCTCAGGTTTTCAGCTTGTGAAACTGGGTGGTTGGTGGTACCTTTTATTAGGAAGAGGAAATGTGAGGAGAAGGTTTCAGCTTTGCATACACCTGGTAGGACTGCCTGTCCCGCTCAAAGGGAGAGGCAGGAAATTGACAGACATATCTACATCTCAGCAACAAGAACTGTGCCGGAGTTTGGGGAAACCTCTGTCTGGGGTGTTATTGAACTTTCAAGAGGAAACTACACTGGGACAAAAAGGACAGATGGCTAAGTTCCTGAGTAATTTGAGAAGAACTAATGTTTCCTGAGAACCTGAGAATCTCATGAGCATGAACATTTGAAGATCATATGAGCCACTGTGACCAGAAGAAATAGCAGGAAAACTCACATTCAACTAATACAAAAATGAAGAACTTCAAACATAGCTCCTACAGAAAGGAGTAGTCAAAGATGTCAGATACCAGCAAGTGAAGCTGGAGATGATTAATTGGCCATAGTGACTTTAACAAATTCACTTGAGTGGTAGAGGCAGAAGCTATACTTCAATGGACTGAAGAGAAACTAGACAGTGAGAAGATACACAAATCTAGTGTGGATTATCCTTTAAAAAGCATAGATTGGTCAGGAAGTGGTAAATTAGTAGAAATAGGGCACAGGAACTTTTTAAAAGTGGGGGCATTTGAGCATACTTATTTGCTGAGAAAGAAAAACTAATAGAGGAAGAAATGTTCATGCTTTTGGCAAGCACAAAGGTGATGTTTTGCAAAGCCCATCTCCCAAGGATGTGGAAAGGAACTGGATCACGTAAAGCCCTGGAAGTAGTACTAGTCTTGGATAAAAAGGCTATTTTCATAAGAGAGAGAGAGAGAGAGAAAGAGAGACAGAAGGGTATTTTAAATGACACGATTTAAACCTTTAAATAAAAACGTAAATATAAAGTAAGTCCAGAGGTTTGGCTTCAGAATTTGAAACAACTTGTAGCTGAATAAGAATATAAAAGAAGCACTGAAGGAACTTATTCATGTATGGACCTACAGTTGGTAATAGCAGCAGCAGGTCAGTGTCTCTCCTGTGGCCACTAGCTGCTCAGAGTTGAAAGTCTTTACATTTCTTTTGATTCAGAGCATGAATGTTGTACGCTGTAGAAGAGGAGAAGTAGAAATGGCCTTGGAAACTTAATCTCACCTTAAAATTGGTATTTACCAAAGAAGTTCTCTTGATAACCCCAACTAAGATATTAAGAGACAAAAATGAGTAGTTACAAAATGAGATAATGCGGCTTGAAATTGTAGAAGAGGGACACTTAGAGGTGGCAAGAATTTAGGGAACAGCAGTGTGGGTGGTTACAGAGACACGCACATTATTTATGAGGAAGCCGAACAACTCTTAAAACATCTGATGGGATACCGTCATAGTACTGAAATCATCAAAGATAATTTCAACACTTGGATGGCGAAGTGATGAGCCAGCTGTGAAGTCTTTTTAGCACAAGTAGGAGATAACAGAAAGCAATGGCAGAAACGCGGCAAGCCAGGGTAGAACTGCAGGGCGTGCTCTTTACATGAAGTGACTGTGCCTCCTGGGCGACTCCAGGAAGGGTGTTAAGGGAAGGGTGATGTAAAGGGAAGCAAAGTGTCTTCCTGCTTTCTCCTCACTACAAGGGTCTCCTGAGTCGAGATTCAGGTTTCTGTTAGAACAAACAAATAACGTCCATAGATGTGTTCTCTGAAGGATGTGAAGTCAGGAGTGCATCAGCGAGTGGGGGTTACTGGAAGAAAAGCAGGCATTTTGGAGAGGAAGAGGGCAGTAGATCAAAAAATGCTATTCTGATGAGAGTCGAGAGAAAGGATGCTTAAATGAACCATCTTGGGCAGAGGCCATGCAAAGGCAGGTATCACCGTAGCAGTCGCAGGCTGTAGGCTTCTCCCTGGCACACTAAGCAAAGCTCACCCTGCCCCATGGTGGCCACTCTGAAAGGGCTAAGGCCACAGGACTGTCTGCCAGAATCAAAGTGCTTCAGTGGCCTCTGTTTAGGGTTCACACAGAACATTAATGGGGCTGGGGGTATAGCTCAGTGGCATAAGCGCTTGCCTGGCAAGTGCAAGGTCCTGAGTTCGATCCCCGGTACCGGAAAAAAAAAAAAAAACCCAATTCACACAGAACATTAACAAAGCACCGTTCCTATAAATCTCAAAGCCAGAGGAATCAGGGATTGTTTGAGGGCCTCCCTTGGGAACACATGAATTAAAAACTCTCATTTTGTAAGAGGAGAAAAAAGCAGAAGAACTGAAAGCTGGAAGAAGCATAGAGGAGTTTAACGGTACAGGCTGATTTTGAAGTAGAAAGCTTGGAGCAAGAAAAGCTCTAAAGATTTTTTTTTTTAATTAAAATGATCAATTCTAATCCAAATTCTACTCCTACAGAAACATAAGAAAAGAGAGGATGCAGCTATTAAAAAAAAAAAGCAGGAATTGATGGCTAATATAAAGGGAAAAGAAGAGAGGAATAGTTACTCCTACTACTCAGTGTAGCTTGAGATAAAAACAGTAAAATTAAGAAACAGAGGGTTCACTTACAAAGAAAAGAATTTGGGAAAATCGAGCAAAATCACACAAAAAGTAATGGGTTGGACAGTGTCGTTTGTCCTTTTTAAACTGAAGGATTATGCTCTCACCTTGGATTCCTTGTGAGGCATGCAAAATGCCTGATGTATGCACTGCGCCTCCTGGACATCCTCTCGCAGTTCTTGCAGTGACCGTTTCAAACTTCCTTTGTCTTCAGTCACACTGTGGGAAGACTTCATATGTCACATAAATGTATAGCACTTGGGAGAGAGACCAGAGTCAGAGAGATCATTTTCAGATTCCCATTGTATGCTATCTGTGTGTGTGATCCTGAGCAACTCACGCAACTCTGAATCTCAGAATTGTTACATGGCAAAGAACAGATATAACACTGCTTCCTCAGAGGCCCACCTCATTTACTCTAGTCTTCTGATGCATGTGTAAAACTTTATGATGAAAGAAAACTACTAAAGTTGTAAGGAGAAAGTTCTAAAGGAACCAAGGACTCATTAAAGAGAGAATTGGTGTAATATCAAGTATTATAAGACATGAAGGCAGAATGGACTTGGCAGAGTCAGGAGCTTGACAGGATAATAATTTGCTTTTTAATAAAATTTTGGGTGAGAAGGAAAGAAGACATTGAAATAATGGAAATGTTCCTTCAAGGAAACTGTCTTTACAAGTCGCTCTAATTTAGACTGGAAATGCATAGCAAAGATCCTTAGAGAAGACATCTATAACAGACGGACCTTCTCTTTATTTTAGCCCTCACTGAGAGATTATTTAAAGCATGGCACCTCTGGCTTTGAAAAGTTTGAGAAAGAGCATAATCATATTGCTTATAAAAACTGTTTACTTTGCAAAAGGAAACCAGAAAGTAATTAGAAGCTTGCTTAGGACTGAATAGAACTCTAAAATATTGCCAAGACTTTATCTGAAAGAGAAGAAACAAGCAGATTGATAAAAAAAAGTGACCATTAATAAAGATTAATTTGACAGTCTCTGAAGAAATTTGGAATTTTGATGCAGAAAGTATGTGTATAATTTATTAACAATTCACATTATGTGTTGAGATGGAAAGACCTATGCTTATCTCAGTTAAGAAATATTTAAAATTTGTAAATTCCTTTATAAATCAAAGTAAGAGAAAAAGCATGCATCCTTGATTTAAAAACATAAACAAAAACTTTAAGAACTTGGAAATAACTGAAAAGTATGGAATGAGGTATACTTTATTTTGTTAAATAGATTCCCAGGTAAGGTAAACTTTAAAAATATCCCTTAGAAACCATAGTCCTCCTAGAAAACAAAAATGTAAACTAAATGCAGTTATAAACATATGAAGATAGTGAAATAAAATAAAGTCTAAAGGGACTACAACTACTGTGAGATTTTCTTAGGGTAATAAAGCCATGAAATTGTTTCAAAGGGGAATACCTTAGTAAGATTGTAGTGCTTAGGCAGTATCATGACTATATATTTCAACAATACATAAATATAATGTTAAATGTATAAGAACATATATATTTCATGGTTTTTCCATTTGACTTAGACTATTTTTCAATATACTACTTATTATGTTGTTCATATTTATATTTTTATACAAATTTATATGATAACTGTGCACTACAAATCTACAATAAATTTTAAGACTAGTTAATTATGTATTTTCCAGGGATAAGAGTATTTTTTCAACTACTTAGATAAGGATAAATACCTCAGTGATCAAGTATAGGTTTATTTACACAAAAGTATATCAAATGGTATCAATTTTCTTAAAAAGTAGATTCTTTTAAAGAGAGAACCATAACATAGGTGAATGGAGGTAGATTAAAAAGTAAAGTCAATAGTGTATCAATTTCAGTCCCAAGGTAGCTATTTTCCCGGGTACTAGAGGTACAGGAAGCAAACCTTTAACCTGCCTCAGAGTTCCCTCACCTCTACTCTGTTGAAAAACAGATGGCTCCTCCCAGAGTCCTCCAGGAAGCACCTGAGCTATAACCCCAGCACCGCCCCACTGTAGCTAAGTCCTGGGGTCTTTTCTTCCTCCTCAATTAGCAGCACAGGAAATTGTAGGTATTGTCAGGAACACAAATTCAGACTCTTTGAAGCTACAAACCCCTGTTTGATTGATACAGTCTTTGGTCTGAATGGCTATCCAGTAATCCATTTTTTTAGGTAACATAAGGGAAAATCTCCTCTTGAATTAAATTAGACTAGCAGGAAGCTCTTTCTGATTATGTGTTTTGTCTTCCCTACAGAATTCCTACCTTGAGGGCTACAAGAAGAAATAGCTCCAGTGAAATCATTGTTTTGTTCCTTGTAAAGAGGAGGTGTCCCATGAAATTCACAATATCTGTTTAGAACCAGAAATTCCTGGCAGGTGTGTCAGGAGCAGGAATACTACTTATCCTGGAAGTTCTGTTTGCCTGATCTTCAGGGCACTGAACTAACCAGGTTTGCCTCTTAGTGTGTCTGCTAGAATGCTTTAGACCTAAAGTTGTGACTTGCTTTCAGGAAGTAGGTAGGTTCTGGGTTTTTGCGTAATACTTTTACTTGTTCCTTTTTTGTTCTTCTCAGCTAGTTTCAATGTGTTTTTTTATTTTGTGTTTGTGCTGTAATAGATTTGAATTCTGTCTCAGAATGGAGTAGAAAATAGGAAAAGAAGGAAAGAAAAATTCTACCATACACATGACACTTAGTACAATGAGTGAAAAAAAAATCTTCCTTTGGTTAGCTTATAGTCTAACTCACATATATCCTCCCCTTCTAAAAGAAAACAGGGGCATTCATGCTCATAAGTTCACAGTCATTCTTGTTTGTCTGATGCAGTATTTCATAAAGAGAGACTTAAAACTTAATTGGGTTACAGAGAATCCTGATCTCCCTGATATCACATGCTTCATGCATGGATTATGGAAATGGGCACTTTTCCTAAGGAAAGGTTTCATGGCTTTCATCACCTTCTGTAAAGCGGAGGAGACACTTCCTGAAGCAAATGTCTGGGATGTACCACAAAATATGAGCATCTTTGAACTCAATGAATTTTCTGGCTAGTATTTATTTTGAATGAGAGAGAGCAGCCAGTGTACATGGCCACAGAGATGGAGGAAGGTTTTGCTTGCTATTCAAATAAGGTGATGAATGTTATCTTTTTGCAGTAATGTAGAGAGATGGTCCCTAAACTGACCACTGAAAGAAACCAAATAACATTTAACATTAACACTGAAAGTGATAATACTGTTTTTTTCCCACCACTAAAATAAAATGGCTATGTCATTATGCATTCTCATACTACAGGGACAGAACATTGTTCAGCTTTTCTGAAGCTTAAAATCTGACATGTGTAGCCAGAAAATAACACACTGCTATCTAACCTCTCAAATAAATATCATTTTTCTAAGGAGTTTTAGCTGATGGTTGAAATCTGACAGAAGGAATATGAAAGCTGGTTATATTCAGCCACCCCTCTGCATTATACTTCACAGTAACCCTGGATTTATTATTTCTGTCAACTTTCTAATTCTTGTTTTTGGGTAATAGACCAAGAACAGGTTGTTAGCAAATGCCACTTGAAGGTAGTGACATGAAACTCAGGCCTTTGCCTCCTGGTCATAGAAGCAGCATTCTTTCTAGTGACCCACCTCATTCTGCACTTCTGCAGTCTCTAAGCATTTCCAACCAGCTAAATTTTTCTATTATCAAAAATCAGTTAACTGCATGATTTACTCAGGCTGATCTCCCTAGCTGAAATCTCCCAGTAAAATGTATCCCTAAGAGGAATGAATTGTTAAATTAGCTGAAATTGCACTTTTGAGACACTGAAACAGGTGTGATTTGAATGCACATTTTACGTGGGTTTTAAAGCCTGATGGAGAAAGAAACTTAAGTAGCTAAGAATGAGCATATTTTCCTTGTGTGTTTCCTTATCACACTCACAGTTTTACTTAAGTGCAGCCGGTGGTCTGATGGTTTCAATCCAATAATTTAGTCTCTTCCATCCATTGAGTAATGGCTGTTGTCTGTCTCTAAGTAACCATTTTACTCTTGCAGCTTAAGATCACTATGTGCTCTGCATACACTGAACCATAACAGTCAAAACCCACAACTCTCTGTAGGCCAAGAAATCTTAAACATTTTACTAATAACTATTTTCTTTTCTACATTTAATCAGAATATTTGGGGCCTAAATAAATCCTGTGCATCCAAACTGTTTACAAATTATGAAGAATCACTCATAAATAAAAACAGATCTCTGTATCCTAAGCTTTTATAGCTTTGAGACAAGTTCAGGTAAAAAAAAAAAAATAGTGTGCATCGCCAAACATCTCAGCCTATATGAGTGCTTCATTCCTCACTCATGCTTCACACGCCTCTGCTCACGATGCTTCGTTTATTTTAACTTCATATTTGCGGATTCTTCCTTATTTTTAATAACTATGTTTTATCTTAATTTACACAAGCACATGTAGAAAATGCTGAAATTTTTTGTTTTGAACAACAAATTTTTTCCTTTTAGCAATTATTTCTTTTTTCACTTGTTTCACATCATTTATTGGCTAGACCTGCAATCTTTATGTTATGGGCTACAAGAGCTTCGGGGTACACAAGGTCCTTTCTTGGGAACAGTAGGGTTTTCAAACTGTAAACTACTTTCAGGGGACATTGAGATACCTACTGTCAGCGTGTTTGCACTTTGCTCCTAGTGGAAGGCAGTGGTGGGTAATCCTGCTGGCCTCTCAGTACGAGGCAAGCGGTGGCGCTGAGGGGGCTCCACGTGCTCCTCGCTGCCATGCGCTCGCGTGGACAATTTTAATTACAAATTTACTTGGTGTTGCAGTAAATATTAATTGTATTAAATTTCAACACTTGAGTACATGTCCTTTTAATATTCTTTGTGATGAAATGAGAACACAGAGAACACTTGGGCTGCACACCAAAGTGGGCTGTCTCCAGGAAGGCACATGTTTGAGATTTGGATTTGTGAACTGAACTAACCACTTTGTGTTTTTAAATAGAACATTACTTTTACTTAAAAGAACAGCTCACAGACAAGCTGTGGTTCTTCACTCTCAACCATTCTAGGTACATTTGCTGGAAAATGAACAAAATGATCCTGTCATTTAAAAAATAGTTAAAACTTTAAACTTTCAAACAAAAATTATAATTTTGGAAAGCTCATGCATGCCATTATGAGCTTGATAGCTTTCAAACTGCAAAGTGTTTTCTAACAGGATGGACAGGATGTTAACAGATGTGATTTTTTTTTTTTTTTGATATTGCAGGATAAGCATGCCAACATTTGGGCTGAATTCACAGCTCCATGGTAGAGGATATGCTTAGCATGCATGAGGACCTCAAATCAGTTTCTAGCACCAAAAATAAGTAAATAAATGCACTGAATGATCTATACAATACAATGAATTAATATTTTCAAAATAACCAAAGTTGGATGTTACCAATGGATTTTATTTAATGGTATAAAAAGTTTATTGACATGACCTCAAAGTCCAAATTGTAAATGACATTTAAGAAATTGTCACCTGTCATCTCTCATTTGAGTAAGGCAAAGTGCATATAAAGAGCAAAGTAAAGGTTGGATAGAAGAGAATACGGAAACAGATTTTTTGCAAATAGGAAAGGGTCCAACACGCTGAAGGGAGAGGACAGGCCAGGGAAGAGGAAGAAAGAGGAGATGAATTATGTCATGTAGAGCTACCAAATACATGACTGTAACATTATCTGTCATGAACGTAAATAGCATGTGTTATAAACATGAACTGAAAATAACAGCTACAGGAATGGAAATAGGGACAGGTGATTTAGAGATGGAAGGAGTGGGGTGGGGAGAGGGAGGGGATATAAAAAATTGAGCTGTGTGATGTATACACACCTACTCATTAAGATGGGTAAATTTCCTGTATTGCAAAGACCTGCTAATAAAAATAACAGGAAAACTAAAAAAAGAAATTGCTATTAATTTATTTTAATATGGTATAAACAAATATCCACAATCAACTGAAAAATCTTTGAAAACACCCCTCCATTTCCAGTGGCGTGTCTATGCAAGGCTGTTTTCTCCAGTTATACCAACCAAACCAGCCCAGAGCAATACAGTTAGTGTGGAGGTAGATGAAGGAATTTATCTGATGTTCTTTATATGTAGGTAGAATTTTTTTTTTTTTTTTTTTTTTTTTTTTGCGGTACTGGGGATCGAACTCAGGACCCTGCGCTTGCTAGGCAAGCGCTTATTCCACTGAGCTATATCCCCAGCCCCTGATGTTCTTTATAAAGCTAGATATTAAAGAGATTTGAAAAACTATAAATCAGTGCCACGCTACCACTTTTTGTTATATGAAATACAGTTATTTTTTATAAATATGTGGTATTCATTAGTGTTTTTCTTAGTGAGTTAATACATGTTTTTAATTTCTTACTTTTTAATCCCCAAATGGTAATTAGTGATATACATATAGTCTACATAATCAAAAATCTTTTATGTTTCTGAAAATGAATCCTGTGAACACAAACTTCTTAGAATGAGCTGGACAAACTTTACTCATATAGAAAATCCCCTGTAGATTGAGAACTTTCTGTAAACAGATAAAAGAAATTACTGTTTACTGAACTGCTGCTACTCAAAATCTGATGCTCAGGGCTATAGTTTCAAAAACACTTTTTCTCATTTGACTTTTCATAGATACAACTGTTTTCATACAATAAATTTGGAAAAAAACTATTGCTGCACAGTAAAGTATGTTTAAATGGTACAAAATTTAAATATGTTATACTTGGTGAAACAAAACTTTGACACCAATGAATATATGCTATATTTACTACTTTGTAACATAATTTATTAATTCTGGCTGTCAAACGTTTTGCACTGGTAAATATCATTTTCATATAAAATGCAAATTATTTTATATAGGACAGCTAGAGCAGCTCAGAAAAGTTAAAATTCTTGAAAAACAAATACTGAGTAGTAAAATTGATTTATTGCTTCTGAAATTTGATCATATATAGTAGTTAACTCTTTTCTCCTTTTTATCAAATATTTGACTTTTTAGTAATAGTTCATAAATAAGTATATAGATAGTAATTTAATAATAAAGATCTCTTTTCACCTTATGTAATAGAATAGTGATTCACTATTTTGTACATTTGTGCTGTCATTATTATTATTGCTCTAAGAATAGTACAAAGCATATATTAAAATGAAGGCAACATCCTAGGATTAGAGCTATATAAAGGAATTACATGTACTATGGGTTACTGACTGACCATTAGCAAATATGTATATTTTTACATTTTAGTCCTTCTGATATTTCAGTATTAAAATGGTTTTACTAAAAGATTTTGAGAATATTATATGAGCTGCATTCATAGTTAAAATTGGTATTTGTGACAAACCAGGTTTAAAAAATTCTCATGTAGGAGTAGATCCAGATCTAGCACTTTCTGTAACTAATGGGAGAAATGTTTTTATGATGAACATCCATCTACTGAGTTGCTGCTGCACAAACTGTGATACTCAGTTATTATGGCCTCAAAGAAACCTTCACACTTCAAGTCTCTAGGCGATCTGAAGGTGTTATGGTTGATACATTATGTCAACTTGGGGAGTCTAGAGGTTTGGCTGAGTGACTCAGCAGTTCTGCTTCTTGGGGTAAAAAGGACATGCCCTTACCCTTCTGGGATGTTGTTTATTGTGTTAATTTGAGAAGTGTAGAAGGTTAACTATGTAACTCATAGTGTGCTTACTTTATATGCATCCTAAACCTGTACAAGAGGAGGACATGGAGATTATGTGAGAGCTACATGCCCCTTGGGTGGGGGAAAGCAATTTACAATGTAAGGGAGGGAAAGAGGCTGCTTGCCACCATTCCTCCCTTTGCTCTGGTTGTTTTTGCTGTGTTCTGCCACCATGAACATTTGCCCTGTGCCATGTGCCACTCTGCCTGAGTCAGCCAAGTATGGACTGAGACCTCCGCAAACTGTAAGCTAAATAAACCTCTCCTTCCTTAATTTTGGGCATTGGGTATTTTTGTCTCAGCAAGGAGAGAAAACTAACTAAAACAGAGGGTAACTGTGAGTCAGATTTGGGAAAATTTTAAACTTCTGTTTTTAAGTTCAAGAGATAATCCCTACCAATATCTGCCCAGAAGAAATTGGAGACAAATTAAATTGCGGAAAGCCCATGGATAACACAAGGTTATGTCTATATCGTAGAGTAGGAAGGCTGGCAACAAGAGAGAAATCATGAATATTTGAAGAAAGTGTTGGAAATTATAGCAAAAATAAGAGATTTTTAATGTATTGTGCAGAGGTAAAAACTAATAAAATACATTGCCACCTTTTTCTAGTGCTCCTCAAAAATAGTTTTCATTGATCTCTGTGCCTGCTTTGTAGTGTAAGTAGCCTGACATGGAAATTGGGCACAGGAAAAGAATAACATGCTTTGTGTTCTTCTAAGAACTAGACTTTCCATGTTCCAAAGGCTTTTAACAGAAGTTTGCTTTTCCATGATGTAAAAAAGTTGATCATTTAATTCAGCTATTCCTATTTTTTAAAAAAACTTGTTTCTTCTTTCTGCTCCCTCTTTTCTAAAAGCTCCCAATAGCTTGGGGCTGAAATTCTGTTCTTTTAAATCATGTATGTAATAAGACTAAGTCAGTTAATATAGTTTTCAGTATTAGAAGTGTGTCTTGGTTACTTTTCTCTCGTTGCTGAGACAAAATACCCAACACCCAAAATGAAGGAAAGGAAAGGTTTATTTAGCTTACAGTTTGTGGAGGTTTCAGTCCATACTTGGCCGGTTCTGAGGCAGAGTGGCACATGGCAGAGGGCAAACTGTTCAGGGCAGCAGAGCCCAGCAAAACCAACCAGCAAAAGGGAGGAATAGTTGCAAGCAGACTCCTTTTCTCCCCTACATTGTAAACAGGATCCCCCCACCCAGGGGGCGTGTAGCTCTCACACAGTCTCCATGCCCTCCTCTTCCACAGGCTCAGGATGTGTACAAAGTAAGCACCTTGGCTTTCTGCTGAGTCACTCAGTTAAATCTCCAGATTCCCCAAGTTGACACAATGTATCAACCATAACAAAGTGTTAGCTGGAGGATTCACTTTTACTTTTGTAGTGAGTAAAGTAATCTTTCCAAAGCTATATATTTAGGGATTCCACAGCCCTTCTCCTTCCTTTGAAGTTTGTGGCCATCTAAAAAAGGTAGAATTAGCAGGGTGAAAACAGGCAGAATTAGCAGAGATTTTAAGGAGAGGCAATGAATAGTCACATGAATAGGAATGTAGAATGCAGAAGATATGTGGAGAAGAAGTACTATGGCTACTTAATAGAAGCTGAGAAAATTCTATCCATGTCTCCAAAACCAAAAATAACTGCAGAAATAGACTATTTATAAGAAATTGGACCCAAAATGCTGATTTTGACTGGAACCTGATCCAAGAGAGCTATTCTATGACTTCCTTCTGTGAACAAACGAGGTTGCCTTGAATTTAGGAAAAAAATAATGAGCCCAAATCAAAGCATCCTGTTTTGTGAAAAGTACAAGTGTGGTTGACCAGCATCCCGTGATTAAAGACCATTAGGAAAAAAGAATATTAACCAAAGAGTTTGACTGTGATATTTCTACTTATTTAGAACAAGATTGAGAATCAAATCATGTGAATATCACAGACATATATGTATATATGTATGTACATGTGTGTGATACTATACATATGTGCAGAAGACAAAATAAGTAATACTTGTAATGATTGGCAGTAGTAGTATAGGTAGTTTTTAAATCAATTGTATAGGCTGTTGCATCACTAAAAGGTCATACAATTTAAAAAGAGCAAAAGGGATCTGTATGAATACAAATTCAAGGCATTTCAATTGCAGAAAATATAGGACAAAACTTCATTTGCTAAGCACTGTGCTAGGGCCAGACTCTGAAGATAAGTAAGAAATTTAAGGTGACATAAATTACATGTCACAATTAGGTCTTTGGATGTTCTCCTCCCAGTTATCCTGAGTCACCAAAACAAAAGTTTGATTGCATAGGGAAAAGTGTCGACTGCTTTTCCTGAGGTCTCTATTGGAGGTTTTCCCTTAATAGTTCTTTGAATATATCTTCCTCTTTCAGAAACTCTAAACTTTGGTAAGCTTCAAAAGAGTGTTAATACCATTTGTTGTAATATATAACTATATCTTATGGAATCTAGGGATAATCTATTTTGTTAGAAGTTTTTTGGATAGGTCAGAGTGTAATAACCACCCCCACAGATAATATAAATATTTGAAGACCTGTTTCTGCTCACCCCCAAATAGGTACTGTGTAAATAAGAACATATACTTTAAAACTGAGGTTCATTGTAGTAGCTAAATAATGGTCCTTAAAGATAACCAGCCCTAATCACTGGAACCTGTGGAGGTAATCTTACAGGGCATGCTACTTTGAAAATGGAATTAAATTAGATTCTGAGGTGGAGAGATGAACCTGGATTAATTGGGTTATGGCTACTCACAAAAGACCTCATAAGAGAAAGGCAGAGAAATTGAACAACAGAGGGAAAGTGTAACTGGCCAACAGAAGGCCACTTGTCAGGGGCCACTAGTCAGGGAAAGGACCTGCCAGTCTTGAGCCACCAGAAGTAACTAGTTGTACTTACATCATGATTTTAACTCCATAGGACTTGTTTCTTTTTTCTGACCATTGAAACTGCAAAAGAATAAATTCATATTTTTTAAGCTCCAGTTTTTGTGATAATTGTTACAGCTGGATTAGCAAAGTAATAAAATAATGTTTCATAGCATGGCAGTAACAATGATTTTACATTTTTTGCCTCAGTAACTTTCTAAAAAAAGAGGAATTTGATGATACCATCTTCCACAATGGAAGTGCCAACACCTGGCAAATTATTTACTGTTGCAATCAGTGTTTACAATTTTGCCCTTCATTACACAGACAGCAGAGTGCTTGTGGCCCACAAATATGACTGTGACCCATCATAAATTAGTTATATGGGCCCCTCATTCCATGTTGCACAATCGATTGTTTACTCATAAGAAATTTGCTCTTATGAAAAGATGAGGTACTTCTATCATTCTTAGTAATTATTATAAATTAATCATGTGACAATAAGCTGTCCTGTTTCACAAAAGTAAACACTGTCAGGCTGTCAGCCCTTAAGCTTACTGCATTGGAATGATCCACTTTTAGTAATTAGACTACCTGTAAATTGGAGGAAGGCCTGGAAATTTCATAAATGCAAGTATTATTTTAGAAGAATTTCTCCTCTTTATTTTGAAAACAACTTGGAAAAAAGTTGTAGGGCAGACATATTAGTGGAGGTAAAAATCCAACATGTGACATTAACACTTGCATTGCAATATCTACACCTGTCTCCGACTACTTATCCTTTAAAATCTTATCTTTGAAATAAAGAATTTTGACTGGATTATCTTGAAGTGCTCTTCAGATCCCACGTTCTGCAATTCTAAGAAAGGTGTTTAAAAGTTAGGCTTAATTTATAAAAAACTATAATAGTATCAACACTAAAATGATAATTAGTCTGCTATTTTCTTTTTCTTAAATGATAATCATCCTGTTAGTGAAAATATTGGTTCTTTCTAAAATTTGAAAATTAAAATCATTTTACACAACTACTTTAGATATACTTGTATTCCAATTGACATAAGTCATCTTGTGAACGTGTAGTACGAAATATCAAATTCACATTTAACAGCCAGTTTGGTATTAAAGTAATTAGAGGCAGACATCTGCTGAAGAAATTCTGGAACTACCAGCATTTTCATAGTTTTGTTAGAAAGGGAAGGAAATGTACCATTAAGATTACTGCCAACCTTAGCAAATTATAGTGTATCCGGTAGATGGTCATCGACATTAGGAAAGACCCAAAAATAATACTAGAAAAGTCTTAAGAACACTGACTAGAAAGCGATATAAGCAACCATCAAATTACAGAAAATGTTACCACTTTGACATACCTTTTGGAAAGAGAAATAACAAAAAGCAACACTATTATTAAGAAACAAATGTATCTGATGTTTACAAAAGCTTTTCTAAAATCATTTGTTAGTTTAAGAAGAAACCCTCAGATAAGTGAGCATCCTAAATCCAGTGGAAAAAGTGTTACACCTGTGTTTTATAAAGCTGTAAGAGGCTCCAAATTACGTACTTCAAGAAGTAGCAATTTCTGTCGGCAAGATGCATGAGAAGTGTCAGCCTTGTGGGAACCCATTTGTGACAACAGAGCAGAAAGCAGCCCCTGCTCTGACAATAAAAAAAGTGACAGATAATATAGAAGTAATCAATCTGAAAGGTATAGAATACTTAAAGCATGAAATGACTAAAAAGCCATAAGCAAGATCTTAAAATCAATATAGGATGCTACTGAAATTCAGGGTAATGACTCAAGAATAGGAATATTATATTGGTTCCACAAAGGTTTAATATTAAGGCCAGCAGCAAAGACTTAAAATAACTGTGCCTATGTATGTAAAAAAGAGATATATTTTCTGGGCTGTTTTGATAAAAAAAGAAATGGAATTTTAGGGATAATTCAGAGCACGGAACATGGTGACTTCAATGACACTGAATATTTTCTAGCATTTTAGTCAGCATTTTAAATTTTCTCATGCTATTTGAGAACCAAACCATATCAGTCCATTTGAAGCAGGCTTTCAGAACACACAGAACCTAAGAATTACATGGGCCTGGGGAGATGTAACCGGTTTTGGTTAGCATTTCACTTAAAAGAAATGTGATTGCTTGGACTTAGGAAACTAAGATGTAAGGAATCACATTTTTTCAGTGTGTACAATTGGAAAGTCAAAAGCAAAAGTATTTCTTGGTTTAATTTGGAGAATCAATCTCAGAAATTAAATACGTGTCTGAGGGGAAATAATGTTATATTCTGGTGTTCTTTGGAACATCTTTTTGATTCACTCAGTTACCAGAAATTGATAACAAAAAGAGCCTAGACATGTTATCACTAAATAGGTTTCCTAGCCATCATATGAATGTATTACTTTATAGACTGTTCTGAATCTAATGTATATTGGATAGAAAATTTAATCTGTATTTGTCCTGCTAAATGCAAGAATAAGGTGGTTAAATTTTTCCTGCAATTAGATTGTATGAACTAAGGCTAGGAAACTTCATAGCCAAGTGTCTAGTAGAATTTGTGGTAGAAGCAGGGAAACCAGGAAATGTCTAGTTCATTTCTGTCTCTTGTAGTCTTTTAGAAAGTAAGATCAAAAACTCTTATAGTGGAAATCTCTTCCCCTTCTCACAACTGTCCAAATATGTTTGAACTTTTCTGAGAGGCCGGTAACAGTCGACAAAAATTATTGGAAATCCAAGAAAAGAGTATGCTTTTTAAAAAAGAATTGGCTACAAGGATGTTCTGAAATAGTTCGGAAAAAGGTGAAACAGAATTACAATCATAGCACTTCTTATTTGCTTTTACAGGCCTATTTATTGGGCTAGTGAGAAATTTTCCCCTCTATGGGTGGTATCACCATGTATATTTCAGGTTGTTTACAGAAAAAAGATTTCTAGATGACCAACTGCCATCAACATGCTATGTATCCTCCAAAATTACTATAGCTGCTTGCTTCCTTTACCAAAGATTTTTCTTGACACATTGTAACCTTTTTTAAGTATAACATTCCCATCCACAATAGAAATGGTTCCCGATAAAATGCATTTTAAGTGCCTCATTGTATGTACAACTAAGCACGAGTCATCAAGTTTTCCAATCCGTTACCCACCAGGAAACCCACCTAGCGGTTGGGCAATTTTGTGCTGCTGAATCCTTCTCTTGTCTAGGTTGAGCAGCTGGTGTGTGCTCCCGGCCTTCACGCAGTCACCAGCTCTGTCCACTGGCTCCATCTCTCTACTCTTAACCATAACAGGGATTATTCTCTGCTCCCGCTTTCCTAAAAGAAGCCAGCTACCAAGTATTTCCCCCAAAGTGAGGAAAACTTGCATGGAATGTCTAATATTTCAAAGAGTCAACCTAACACATTGTATATGTAACTTTTCCTCTCTTCTTTTGTATTTGAAATTATCCCACCAGAACGTAATGCTCCTGAAATTCCTTTGATTACTATTTGCAATTCAGTTGATTTCTACTCATTATTTTCTTCCCACTACTGATTTTTTGCCAAGTTGCTCTGGTTTTCTAGTTTCCGGAAGTGAAAATTTAGCTCATAACCTTTTTTTTCCTAATAACATTTGATTCTATAAAGTATTATCTCAGCATAGCTTTAAGTATACCCAAAGGTTGATATATTTTTCTGTTTCTTTTCCTTCTAACCTAAATGCTCAAATTTTTAATCCATGCAATGGTAAGAAATGTGTTGCTTAATTTAAAAATATTAAAGGATTATCTAGATAACTTAGGGTCACTAATATGCAGTTAAATCTGCAATAGTTAGAGAATACACAATGAACAAATTAGTTGGCTTTAATTTACTGTGATTTATGCTATAATACATTGTCTATTTAAATGGATGTTATTTTTCTTCTGAACTTGAAAATGGGAGTATATCCTACTATTATTTACTTTATTTTATTTTATTTTTTTAATTTTTTTCTCTGAGACGGTCTCACTACATAGTTCAGGCTGGCCTTGAGCTCACTTTGTAGCCCAGGTTGGCCTCAAACTCACAATGAACCTCCTGCCTCAGCCTCCCGAGTGCTGTGATTACATGCATGCACTACCATGCCCAGCTTATCCTACTGTTGTTAAAAATAGCATTTCATCCATTTCAATGCTATTAAGATGATTCTTGTTCACAACTTGTGAAAGTGACTTTTTTAGTTATTCTCTCAATTACTGGTAGAAAAATAATAAATTAACTATGATTATAGATTTATCCATTCCTCCCTTTCCTTCATTAACTGTATTTTGAAGTTGTGTCATGTCTTTTTTGAAGCTATGTTTTAGACTGAAAGATATGTCTTTATATTTAATGCTCATCCTATGTTATAGTATTTACCTCATTGACATCAGTTATATACCCATATTTTTATAATAATGCCCTGTACTTAAATTTATTTTTTCACTCACAATGTTCATCCTCTTGTTATTTCTGTGAACAGTGATAAGAGCTGCTTTAAATTTTTTCTCTGAAATGTATCTTCCTGACCCCAGGTTGTCCTGAGGTCTATTTCTATTAACCAGTATTTATCCTGTACAATTATTTCGACCAGGGTAGATTGCAAAGTGATAGCACATTTGCTGTTGAATGTTTTTAAACACATCATTTCTGTTCTTGCTACACTGGCCATAAATGAACACGCTATCTTGGCAAAGGAGCTGGGAAACCTTGTGCAGGGCTTGTGGATGTGGGACCCATATGGATATTCAGTGAGCAGCCAGTGCCATGGTCACAGTTAACCCTTCTAGGTATGAAAAGTCCCTTGGCCCCTTCATTATGAAACATCCCAAGGATCCCCTCTCATTTTCTTGAGTTCCTCTTTCAAGGTTTCTGGATGCTCTGCCATGATCTGTAGGTTCAGACTGGTGAAACAGAGAGACAGGTTTTCTGTGTTTCCTCCTTCTTGTACATTCGCATTGGGAAGTAAGGTAGAATAAAAGCAGTAAACACGTGCTAGAAAGGGAGAGAAAGGGAGGTGTCCAGATGTCTAGCAGGACCTTGTTCATAACATTTCCTGAAGTCTTGAAATCTCTCTGCATCTGGGGCTGAGAATCAGCTCCTAGATAAGAGCTGAAGGCTCGGTGGGAAGACCATCTTCTCATTTTTGTCACGGCTCTAGAAATGTCCATTTTCCATGACCTCTTTTGATCATATCTGAAGCAGTTGCTATAGAATATGCCTTTATTGGGGCTGCACAGCTTGCACAGCTCTTCTCTTAGTTAAAGTCTTGCCTGTAGAAAGTTGGACGCCCAAGGACTGGTAAGGTTCAAATAATCAATGACAGGCTTGATAGATATTTTCTTCCCAGAAGGATTCTCAATACCCCAAAAGATTTTCCATCTACCGTTACTGATCAGTTCATTTTTCAGGAATCACAGGCCTAGCTCCATCTGAGCTGCACTCGAATCTTCATTTTCATATTCCATCTCCTCTATATTGATTTTGTTTCATTTTGTCTTTCTTTGGGTGGAGTTGGGCATTGACCCCAGGGCTTTGTGCATGCAAGGCACAAGCTCTACCACTGAGCCACATCTCTAGCCCTCCTCTGTATTGAAAAAGGCTGCCACATTCAAAAGACAGAATTTCCTGGGTTTCCCTTTTTCCCCCAGGCACTTCCATTGGAGACAAGTTTTTAAACCAGGAGAGGCCCCTCTCAAAAACTGATATTTGCATTTGGTGGCTAAATTCGAACAGGCCTTTGTCTTAAAAGGACATTTTCTGTTTTACCTCCTATTATTACTGGTCTGCGATTCTATAAACTTCCCCAAGTTTCTGCTTTCACCTCCAGAGGTTTTTTGCTGACTCATGTTTCTTATAAGGCCTGGACAAACACCGCCAGCCACAGCCAAGACATACTGCTTGGGTGCTGTTTCCCAGACTTCAGGGCTTATAGCTCACAGGCCCAGCCTTGCAAGTAGTGCAATGGCAGCTGCACTACCGAAAATGAGCATCTAATAGCGCTGCTGAGCTTTGGCAAGTGACCATGACCTCAGTCATCATCTTTGCAGCCTCCACCAGGCTACTCATTAAATGCCACAGATTGTACTTCAGCATGTTCTATTTTTTGACTTTTGCTATATTTTCAACAGCACTTACCCACTTCTTACATAGTTTGTAATAATAACCAGGATAGATTAAACAATAGTCCAGTAATAATTCCAAATCTCCTTCGCTTAATACCCCCGATGTATATTTCTGCTTCACAAAAGTTCACAAGGTCTCATGATCTTCCGTGGTGTTCACCTTCCCTAAGTGACACAGGGTACCTGCTTCCTTCTGTCATCTGGTTCCGCCATCTGCATAGAATGCCTTGGTGACCTGCCTGATAATGGAGAAGGGTGGAGACTCTCACGCTGCCTGTCAAGGAGCTTCAATGTGATTCATGTTTCTTCTGCTCATCACACCTAGTGTGAGGGTCCTTCTTAGGAATTGCCAAGAGAACGAGATATATGGAACAGCTCATGGTTTTTGCTAAGCAGTCAATGTCTCCACAAGCGCTCGCATAACTCTGGGACGTGTATAGAATATTGAGTCCCTCTAATGCTTTTGGATGGGCTGCCTGAGATTTTGAGAATGGTGCTATAAACAGTAAATCAGCTGGGCGTGGTGATTACACCATGCTTTACTCTGGGAGATAACTGAGTTACTTAGAAATCTAGCTGGGGACAACATGATGCATACCTATGATCCTAGCACCCAAGAGGCTGAGGCAAGAGGGTCACCACAAGTTTAAGACCTGCCTAGGCTACATAGTGAGTTCAAGGCCAGCCTGAACTACATAGTAGGACCCTGTTTCAAACCGAAACAAACCCACCCACCCACCCCCAAAGAATTCCAGCAAGTCATATGTAAAATTGAAGAGGACAAGTACATTGTAAGCAATGGTTCTGTACCAATAAGGCATAGTTAGGGAATTGGTAGAGTGTAAGCATGAAATTTCTGGTTTGATTCTGGAAACCAGCAAGAATCCTAAATTTCTTTAAAGAATTTTTTTTGAAGTTGTTTGAGAAAAAAATTAGTATCACTACTTTGGAAGGAACAGAAGGTTTATGAATGGAATCATGAGAAATCCCTTTTGATTGGTAGGAAGGAGCCAGATGGCAGAAGCTATGAAACAGATTAATTCAAATGAATTCTTAAAAGAATTGCTCCAAACCTGTAAAAAATACATTCAAATCAAGGGTAGTAAGACATTGGGAAGTTAAGTTCAAGATTATCAGGTGCAAAATTGTGAATCTTGGCCATCAAAGTAAAGAGATTCTATGCTGATGAGCATGCCCGTTATTCATAGAGAAGACAGTGAGAGAAAGGGATGGACAATGTGTGGTTTTGATAGCAGGATGCTTCCTTTTGGCTCCTGTAAAAATGGAGATAAAATTTTTGTGTGTGAGTACTATATGGGAAGTAATATATGGACAGTGTCTGGTTCTTACCTTCTCACTAAATTACTAACAGCCTTTGAGAGAAATTCTGGGTAGAAAGCGACAAGAAAATAGCAAGCTTTGCTCCAGGCAGCAGGGGGTTCCTAACACTGCTCTAGGCACAGCGTTCACCCTGAGTTCAGTTTTAACCCTGAAGTCTTTTCATTACATTTCTTCGGTATTACCTTCAGTCTTCTAGCTTTTATGTTATTTAGCAAGAACAAAAAAAGGATATTTTAGATTAGATTTCACCTGAATTGTGTAACTATTTGCCTCACCCTTTTCAACACCAGAGATTTGGCAGCATATGCAGAAGTGCCTAAGAACCTGATGGTATGGACGAAATAAAGCGCATATTTGGGGAGTGTGACCATCATCACTGTATTTTGCCTAATTCCTTAATGTAGCAGCCACAGGCTTAGAAAAGGAGAAAGTCGTCTATTGTTTAACGAAAGGTACTTCTCCTAGCTTCATAAAATTATGCCTTTCTTGATTCATAACATGTAAATACCTAAATATTAATTGAAGTTAGAATGTCACTGACTCCAATATTGAAATATCGTGCCATTTAAGGATAAATCTTAGAAAGAGCAGGCATGTAAAATAGGACAAATTTAAGGAAAGCAAAACAAAATCTCAAATGACATCTAGTGAAAAAACCTTGAAAGGGAATTGTCTTTAATTAGTTCACAGTTGGAGATTGTTCATACTGCTTATTTTAGTTAAGTCTTTCATTTGAGGAGAAACAAGCTATTTAACTTTCAGGATGCTTGCGGGTAGTTGGGGAGCAGCTTGAATCCCATCTTATTGAATAAAACTCTGCCCTCAACGTAGTGTGACTTTAGTAAGGAAAAATATTATCTAGGAAATATAACGATCTATTAGAGTTTATAAAACTTCAGCAACAATGAATAGCAAAGGTAATGCATTGCACTTAAGATACAGCGCGGATACTATGTAGGAGTCATTGATACTTTTGTCAATCAAATAGGCTCAGAAGCATTTCTAAGTGGATTTCTTTCCACTGAGTTCTAATTCCCTAAACTTATGCATTGGGTGGCAGGAGCTAACTAAAATATATGCTAGACTTTTTTATGTAAAAAATACAAAGAATGGAAGAGATTCTGATAAACAGGCTAGTGACTCTGGTTTTGATGAAACCTGAATAACTATGGCACATTCAGAAAAAAAAAGTGAAATCTGTACAGTATCCTATAAGACTTTTACTTTGCTAAAACTTGTTTCTGTAATATGCTTAGAAAATCACCTTCATTCTTTGTCCTCCTTAGATATTTGTATTGGCTTATGTTTACGTGTCCCCTCAAAGCCTCATGCACTCATAGGTGAAGCTTTTTAAGAGGTAACTGGATCCAGAGTGTGTGATGCTGGAATTGATTCATGGTGCAGTGCTAGGATCGAGGGCACTAGAATTAAGAGTGTGAGTGCTGCCCACTCTAAGTAGCCTGGATGGGACATAAGGGGTAGAAAGAACTATGGGTGTCCCTTGTTGCTTTGCTACCTTTTGCCTGCCTTGAACTGTTTCTCTTCTGCAATATCTGTCTGCCATCCATCCAGTTTTGGAGCCGGCTGATGAAAGACCGAAATCTCTACAAACTGTCAGTTCAATAAACTTTTCCTCCTTTAACTGTGGGTATCAGGTATTTTTTTTCCCAGCAAGTAAAGTAACTAATGTGGAATTCATATAATAATGTCGGGGAGGATCACTTAGCTGGGGACTTCACACAAACAAGGGGGATTTACCAGAGCTGCATAGAGTGTAGCCAAATCTACACTGTGGTGACATTTATGCATTCTCCATAACATTTATTTAGCTATGATCTATTTACACCAAAATATATAGGTGCAGCCTAGGATATTTGTGTGTAGTTATAACTTCTACCTCTTCCTGCCTAACGATTTGGTTAGAACACATAGCCAAGGATAACCATGAAAGTAGTGCGTGGTGTTCATTTGTATTCTGTTTCAGTGATGCTTCTGTGTGACTATTCTCATGATTATTTTTGTTTCACATCTATTCTCGCTGGAAAGATAACATTATCCTTGGATCTAGGATGTCTGCCAAAGGCCCATGTGTTGAAGGCTTTGACCCCAGGTTGGGATTATTGGGAGGTGGTACAATTTTAAAAGGGAGAACCCAGTAGGAGGTCTTAGGTCACAGGGGGGATCTCTACAAAGGGGATTATGGATGGCCAGTGCCTTCCTCTTTTCTATTCTTATTGTTTTGAATCATGGCCATGAGGTCAGCAGTTTGTTTTGCCATGTGTCCACGTCTGCTACCTTATCACAGGCCCAGAGGCAGCAAGGCAGTTTGACCACAGCCTGAGATCTCCAAGTCTGTGAACCTCAGTAAGCTTGCTCTGTTTATAATTGATTTGCTCAGCCATGTATTGCTGTAACAGACAGCTGACAACATAGATGTGTTCTAGTTTCTTAGTCTCAGAGCTTATCTGTGCTCCTTTTCAGAATTCTGTTAGAATATATTTGTGAGGAGTATTGTTATGCTCTAGCTCTAAAATGATGCTGAAAGCCTCCGGTGTTTGGAAGGTGATTGGATTATGGGGCATTAAATCTGACTTGCTGTTAGAAGGTCTGGATGAAAGAGGCGGGTCACTGTGCACTCGACCCGCAAGGGTAGATCACCCTTCCCAGTTCTGCCCTTGCCTCTCTCTACTTCCTGTCCACCACATCGTGAGCAGCTGTTGACCACATCCCTCTTCCATGCCTACCTGCCTTGGAGCCAGCTCACTATGGCTAAAACGTGAGCCATGATAAACTTCTCCTTCCTTAAATTATGGGTGTTTGATATCTTGTCCCAGCAACCAGGGAAGTGACTAAGGCTACTATTCTGTGCATAAAATCCTCAAAATACTGTCTTTCTATTTTCCTTCTTAGTTAAGAATCAAATGTGCCTACTAGATTCTTGCAGCAATTCTGCTGTTCCTTCTCTAATCTCAATACTATGTCCTTTTCCTTCTGTAAATTTAGAATGTTTTCTATAAATTTTAAAATACAGTCATATTTTAATAGAGAAGAAAAGAAAATGTTTTCATTAGCTTTTCAATAGTAAGTGGATTACATTTTTATTAAAAATGTGTACACCCTGATACATATATCTAATCACCTCTAACACTTCTAACTATCTTAGAAGATAGGGGAAAAAATGGTCTTCTATTTCTTTATTCTGCTTTCATATTTTTTCAAAAGGTTCAAATACTTGGAAAAGTTAAAAGCAATGGTTAAGTGTCAACTTTTTCATAAAAAATATTTCCTCTTTCTCTAATAGTCCAGCAACAAATCTTGACACAGCTGCTTGAACTGTCACCCTCTCTCTTCACTCAATCATCCAATTCTTTTTTTCTTACTAAGTCATGGATTTGCTTTCCCCGTGTCCTCTACTAAGAAAGGTCAGGCTCTGACGGGAGGCCTCCTAGCTGCACTTCTGAACTCCAGCTGTTTGCTTTCTATCGCCCCTCTGGCAGCAGCTCAGAGTATACTGCAAACAAACATTAGGGGAGCTGAACCACAGTCCAACACGCAAAACTGCGTCTCCCCCAGAGAAGCTTTCCTCTCTGTGCTGTTGAGGAGAAGTTATTCTAGAACCTGAAACATGCCCCAGATCTTCCACTTAATGTTTTCAAAATGTTTCTTTAATAATAAACATATATATTTATTTCCTTCTCAAGGTCTTCATTGTACATAACCCAGAGACCTGAGTTCTTATTAAGAATGTCCAGTATGGATAACCTAGAAATCTGATGTTTGGCTTTATATGTACCTTGTACATTCTATTTTTTTTATTTTAAAAATAAAAGAAGAAACCATATTAACAAACACATCCATTTACAAAATAGCGTAAGAACAATACAAACAATACAGAGTTACAGACACAGTGGTAGGAAATTAACAATGGTTGTTGTATTACTATTGATATCTTCAAAGTAGTTTCTCAGGAAAACAAATAGAGACATGCAGTAATAACCAAACCAGTAATCATTAACTGTTCTTTTCAGAAAAGCAATAGAAGGCAGTAGTACAACTGTTAGCTCTCCTGCATATACATACATGCATGATTTCTCCTTCTTTGCCTTCTCCTTTCCCACATCCCAGCCTCAAGAATCCTGTAATTTCCTTGGCCTTCCAGTTTTTTACAAATTTTAAAGTTTACTAGATTTATATGTTGTTCTTATGTTATACAAGCACTTAAAGAGTTTATAGTTTTGCAACTTTAATAATATTCCTAGAATAATTGATGAAAAGTTGCCAACAAAGCATTGACATAGTTCTCATTGATTCTATTAATTTAAATTCTCCATTTAAAAGTTATATATTTATATAAAATTTATATGCAAATTATACATGTATTCATAAATGTATTTACACATAACAAATGCATATTACATGAAAACAGATGAATGATCGAAAATTCTTTATAAAAACCAAAGAAGCTTGTAAATACTAAGTGAACATTTTTTATTTTATCCCCAAAGAGTGAGAAATATGCGCAACACGAAGTACTCATACACACATGTGACTAACAGATCCCGGCTATTGAAAGAGATAAAGCTTTCATTATCATGGTGTCTTGGTTACTTTTTTCTCGTTGCTGAGACAAAAATACTCAATGCCCAAAATGAAGGAAGGAAAGGTTCATTTAGCTTATAGTTTGTGCAGGTTTCACTCCATACTTGACTGGTTCTGTGACAGAGTGGCACATGGCAGAGGGCAAATGTTCATGGCAGCAGAACACAGCAAAAGCAACCAACAAAAGGGAGGAATGGCTACAAGCAGCCTCTTTTTCTCCTTTACCTTGTAAACAGCCTACCCTCACCCAGGGGGCGTGTAACACTCATACAATCTCCATGCCCTCCTCTTCCACAGGCTCAGGATGTGTACATGGTAAGCACCTTGGCTTCCTGCTGAGTCACTCAGCCAAACCGCTAGACTCCCCAAGTTGACACAATGTATAAACCATAACACATGGATTTTCAGGAAATCAGTTATTTGGTATTTAAATAAATGATGTTATTTTTTATAAATCTCCTTTGAAAGTTTTTATAAAGCTTTCTAACTTTGTTTTGCTTATTTTCATATTTCCTGTTATAATGATAAAACAAACTGAATAGAGACTAGCTTGAATAACTTTATCCAAAGCTTTGATGCTCTTTCAAAATAATATTTAAGTACTGAATGTTTCACAAAAATATACATATACATTTATAGATACATGCAGGTAAAAGTTTTTTTTAACATGAATATTATGAATAAATGTATTCATATAATTCTTATTTTATTAAGAATAAAACAAATTCCCATATATTTTTAATGCAGAAAAATATGAATATTCTTTGGATTTTGCAAAGCAAGTAAGGAGATCTTCTGTGCTTTTCCATATAGATGGAAATAGACATAAATAACTGATAGTCAGAGAAATGACTAATTAATCTTATCCACGGAGCACCTCTTGGAAGTGTAGGACGCTGGCATAGCAGGGCATGATACTTATACATCAAGGGTTCACCTCTACTAAGATTCGGTGGATAGAAATTGTCAATATCTTTATATCTTTCACATAAAATTTCACACTGAGAGTCATATGAGATTATACTAGGTATTCTTTTTTCCATATTGCAGATGTACAGCTTCAAACATCTTGACATTTTTTAAAAAGTCAATGGCTAAAGAATATATTCTAAGTGTTCACCTTGTCTGCTTCTCATCACACTACTGAACTGCAGAGCTATTCAACTGAAGTCTCATATAGGGAGAGCCCAGCAGCAAAACAGAGAGTACCTGTGCTCTGGACATAGGTTCTACTAATTGCTTGCATGATTGTGACTTCCAAGTCTGATACCTTCTATTTGGCCAGTAGCTACATCGATGGTGGCAACATTCTTAATTTAGCTTATGTATAAACAGGGATGCAGAAACTAAATCCACCTGATTTGCTATGGAAATTGGTTGTCTAAAGTAGAAACCACATATCCATTGAAGGAAGTCTAGTAAATTAGTTGATGCCTGGAAATAATTGCTTTTCCAGATGGGCTTATAATGGATTTATGAAGTATAAATGGAACATAAAACAAAGTTACTTGGATAGAAGGTGGAAAGGTTTTGGATATTTGTGTACATAGAATAACATCAATTCACACAGCCAAGCTTCTCCTCAAAGAATGTAATTAGTAGTAGGAATTTTTAATGATATGAATATACAAATGCTAAGCTATAGCTTGCATGCATTTTAATATTAACTCATTTAAGAGTTGCCTCTCCAGTTTCTTATAAAATCATTCATTTCATGAAAATATTTTAAAGTGTAGAAAACCAATATATTATTTGTTTTAGGAGAACATGCTTGTACACAATGTTACTATATAATAGGTGCACAGTGAATGCTGCTGGATAAACTAAATGAATTACTGAAATATATTCCATTGAAAGCTTAACATTTTAATTTCTTCTATCTTATTTGAATTGGATGCAAGTAAGAATGTTTCAATCTTTCAAATTGGTCGTTTTTCTCTCTCCCTCTCTCTGCCTCTTCCCCACAATCTTTAAGTCTTTCACATTTAAATTCATCCCAAGCTGAAGTAGATTACTTTAATAATGTCTCTTAAATTATACAAACCTTGGTTCAAGGTCAGGAATAGTGTCTATTTGCTCATGTACATCTAGTTTTTATTACAGTGCTGAATTGCAGATTTGTTGAACTAAAGTCTTATATAGAGAAAGAGCCCGGGAGCTAAATAGAGAACCTGTGTTCTGGACATAGGTTTGACGAATTGCTTGTGTGATTGGGACTTCCAAGTCTTATACCTTCTATTTGGCCAGTAGCTACATCGATGGTGGTAACATTCTTAATTTAGCTGTGGCCTAACAGATACCTTTGCACGTAAAAAGTGCTCAACAAATATAGCTTAATGAATGAATAATTGTATGTCCAGTTTAAAAAAAAATATGTTGGCCAAATATATCCAGCAGTTCTAATGTTACCTCTTTAGTTTTCTATGATAGTTCACATGAAATAAAGTGAAAAGCAGATTTTTAAAACCATTTGGGGTGTGTTCAAAATTGCAAGGAATGTTTAAATTTTAAAAATTCATTACATTGACAGACACATTGCTGTCAACTTCCCTTGAAATATTCCCCTTTGTTTCGAGCACATTTATCACAGCCTTCATTGCCCCTTTCTAAGGCAGTGCTGGAAGTCCCCTTTCTTGAGTATCATTAGTTGCACTCATGCTGCCTCTGTATCCTGAACTGATTCAAAACACTTACCTTTGACAGTCGTGTTGACTTTGAGAAAGAGTCAGAAGCAGCATGGTGCCAGGTCCAGTGAACAAGGTGGATTAGGGGGCACCCCCAGTGTGTTTACAAGCCTCTCTCCAATGAGTGGCATTCAGAAGTGACATTCCTCATTTTGTTTAAACCACACCTCATAGAGACACTCTCAAAAGAGGACTCCCAGAACTTCTCCAGAAAGTGGTGGGAAGGATGGGACAAGGGTGTTTGAAGCGAGGTGATCTATTTCAAGAGGGAGGTTAATGCCATTATATCATTTATTGTAGTAAATATTTTAAATTTAAGCATTCACTGCATATTTTGATCACCCCTTCTGTGCCTCTGGGTTTATTGAGATTTAGTAATTTTGCAAAAATATCACACTAAAGAAAAACTACTGAATTAATTTAAATTTTACTGAATTTGAAATGTTTTGAATTAAGCAACATGTCCCATTTCCAAGATGAAATTGCACTACTCTCAACAGCCAATTTAAATTACCCCTGGCCCTTACCCTGCAGGCCACACATGCATTCTTCTTCTGTCCTGGTGAGCCTCCTCTTAGCCCTGCTTCTAAACCCAGTACCCTTTCCCCCAAGGGCTTACTGCTTAGGCTAAGGGATCAACTCTAGCTGTTCTTACCCTGCAGAGGGAAAATTAAAATCTAATGGTACCCTGGAGAACTCCCATGATTTTTGCTGCTTCATGTTATCATTATAGGAAATAAGCAATTCCTAAGTAGAGAATAGACATTTTCTACCCTGTACTGATCAAGGCAGTCACCATTACTTCTGGTCTGACTATTTCCTAGTCATGCAGTAGCTTATCAAAGTGCCATAGGGTGAGAGAAGTCGTGTCACCTTACCATATAAACCCAGTCATACTTGTTCCACCCCACAGTCACTCAAGGCTGCTGACAATTCAGTTCTCTGATGTCTCAGCTCTTTAAGTACTATACATTCTTAAATTCTGCTCACTCCAAACACTGCTCACAGTCCCAGGGAGGCTGGGTTAAACACATCCTTCCACTTCAGCTCCAGCACACACAACACAGGATCAGATTTTTTGCTTCCTCATGAGTTTTGTGAATGGCTACCCTAAGGTATTTGTTTTTGGATAAGTTGTACAAACTCATATATAAAATCTCATAGGTTCTTTCCATTGTTCTACAAAATGGGCAGCTAGAATCAGTTTCATCAAGTCACATGTCTGTCTTCTCTGGACAAGGCATTGAATATTATCAAAGAGAGGAATAGGAAGCGCTCAGGCAGAGGAAAAGTCAGTTCATCACAGAGAGTAAACATAGTAGCATATTCCACATCAGCAAGCTGGGTGAACTCTCTTATCATAATCAAAATTGTGTGTATTCAACATATCATGCAAAGTTCAAAACAGTTGTATTCATTACTGTTAGCGAAAATGCCCAAGCAACCAAAGATACACACGTGTGAAAGAAGACATCATATATCTGAAAATTATTGTTCAGCGATAAAAGTTATATTTGAATCAGCAAAACTTAGGTTGTTTTCTTTATTTGACACTAGATCAGAATAGTTTAAATCTAACATACTTCATATTTAAAAATCAAGCAATCTGTTAACTTATATCTGGATGTTTTATTATAAAATAACATTTTTGCAGCCTTCATATACTTTACCATTAAACTTTGCAGTACTGAAGAACATTTTGACCACTACTTCCTTTGCTTTCTTTTTTGTACTGGTTAAACAGCTTAGTGGGCTTCACTTTGGCAGTTCATACACGCACATAAAATTTTAAACTCACTATTACCTATGCAAGTAGCTCTCCAAATGTTAAACTTTTACTGTAGCAATATATTCAAGAAATTATTTCTTGCTTTCAATCATGGAATTAATTACTATTTTCAATAATTTCTCTCCATTTTAACTTCAATTTCTATATTATATGGACAAAGATCATCCTTTCCTTACTGATCCTTTTAAGGAAAACTGATAAAGATTCTAATGACAAAAATGCATTGTAATTTTATTTTTTCCTAAAATACTTTTCTATTCATTAATACTCATTTCAGTGGAATGACAATTTAATTTTGGATCTTATGAAATAATAGATTAGAGCAGCACAAATTATGGACTAAAGAAATGGGTAATGTTTTTTGTTCATTTGTGAAAATTAGCACCTGCTCTTTGACTGCCACCAGGACTTAATTGATCTAACTGTACTGACAACTCTTTTGCTAGTGAAAGACAAACATAGGAAAAATAACATTTTCCCATGTCTATTATACTAAGAATAAGTTTTTTTTTCCCAAGTGGTGAGCACACAATCCTACAATAAATATTAGAAGAAAAAAAGGATGGAAGAGAGGGGGTGGTAAGCAAGGGACAGTTTGGTCATTTGCAATATATAATTTAAAAATACATCTTGTTTCAAAGCAGAGGCCCTTTTCTTAAAATTCAGCTATGAAAATGCTTATATGTGGATGGAATAAATTACATGTTTCAGTAGCTAGTAGCTAACATTTTTGTCGCTACTATTAATTTTTCTCAGTTGCATTAAAATGTGATCGTTATTAGAAAATTTCTCAAAACGTTTGAGATAATTAAGGATTCAGGTCTGTAATCACTGTTTGTAAAATCTGCCATTTATAAAGCCACATGTTGAAATAGGCCTAAAATGTAAGTATATGTCAGATAAATCACTTGTCAAAGCCTTTTTAAAATTATCTCAACTCACAATTATGAAATTTCATTAAATATTTACAAGGTACTCCTGAGGCATATTACTATTATTTTACTAAAACCATATATATGAGTACAATATAAAGAAATAGAATATATGTAATGTTCTAAAAAGGTTAGTCTCAGAGACCTAAACTTACTACAAAATTCGTATTTATAACTTTCCTTTGAGAGTGATCTTTGATCCCTGAGTCTCAAGCATTTTACATATGTTCTTTACTTTTTTGTCTTCTTTTACAACTACATTCAGAAGTGATTGGCTTCAGTCTAATGAGCAGTTAATGGAAGCGAAGTCCTCACCATTTCAGCTCACACAGTGAGAGTCAGCTGCGTCGTGTGCCGTGAACTGCTCCTTTATGCACGTCCATCTCGAAATTTTGAAGGCGATGACTCCATTTTTTCATTACTTTTGGCATTTATTTATTGTTCAAAGTACAATGAATGGGTCATTACATGATAACTCAGATATTTCAAATAACTAAGGCCACAGATTTGTAATGACTCTTGTGAAAGTCCCATTCATAGATAGGCACATACTGAAATAAGGCTGGGTAAAATTACACAGTGCGGCTTCCCACAGCCGGGGTTAAGGTCTGAAGATTTGTGGAAGCTGCCTTGGAACTCACCTAAGCAATTTGGAGGTGTTATTTATAAACTCTCTAATCGATTAGCTTTACAAACTATATAAAATCATGATGACTGCTTGTTGCAGATATTTTTTTAAAAAGAGATATAGCAATATTTCAATAAAAATGTTAAAGAATACACTACAATAGGCCCTAAGGGATAGGCATGTTTATCAATCAAATTTTTGATTATTTTTTTCTACAAAACTTAGAAATAATAATTTACACATGGTGAAATTACTATTTTCTTTTAAATATGGCTTTATTTCTCAATTCAAACTAGATTCTGAAAAAATATTAAACATTTAAACATTCCATTCATGATTCAATTTCTATATATTTAATTCTATAATGATGTGAGTTGATTTCGTCAAAATTTGAAATATTTTTGTATTTGAAATATTTTTCTTTTACACCAGCGCTTCCAATGACATTTCTTTTTTTTTTTTCCAACGACGTTTCAAAAATTTCCATAAAGTCATATCTGAGCTCTCCCTGAAGTCTTTACTACAGCAACAGTCCTTCGTTTTCTTCTCACTGGTTCTGAGATTTATTCATGTAAGTTCCATTAGAGTTAATTGGAGTTGCTAACATAAATTCCACTTCCTCCAAATGGAGAATAGGTTCCTTTAATGTTTTTTATTTTTAATAAGGTTAGGCTTAAAATACAATCTTGTGTACAATGGTCTCTTCTGCTTTGGGAAATTAAAATGCCTTTAACAACTTTTAGGGTTAGGGACTTGAAATCTGTTGCAAAGTTTTCTCTTCTTTTAAATTCTCTTGCATTGCATTACATCATCATTATGAATTACAATTGGTAATGAAAGAAATAGGGTAGCAAACTATAAAAGCATTTTTCCAGTAAACCACCACTGTTTCTATACTATTTGTGGGTTTTATTTGTGGAATTATCCCATTAATGATGTATTATTAACACTATTTAGAAAAATCTTGTTTGTTGTTGCTAAGAGAACAAAACAGATAACATACATGGAGAGAAAAGTAGAGTTTTGAAGTGGAAAGAAAAGCTCATTGCTGTTACATAATAAATTACAAGTATTATTACCTTTTAGCATTTGGTTATTAGTATGTAATAATCATTTAAACTATGGATATTATATGTGCAATTATTCTTGGATTATTTAAAAGATTACTGAAACAAAATATTTACCAAAGAACCTGACGTATTTATTTAACTTGCCAAAAGAAAGACATCATGAGAAATACATTAATTAATAATAGACCACAAGCTTGCATTCCACAGTGAGTGCTTGTTCCCTCCTAGGTTATAGGAAAACATTCCTTGCATTCAAACACATTCTTGAACAATCTTGTGCTACTCAAACATTCTGAAAGAATACATAGCAAATTAATTTTATCTTATTTTTTCTCTGTTTTACATTTAGAGTTGGATCCACAGAAATCAATCTCATTCTGTTTCAATTTTATTCTTTTGAAGTAGAATAATCCCATAGAAGTCATACTTGCTTACAGCCTCCTAACATTGTCATAAACCCATCAGAGACCATTTATACAATTAAAGTTTAGGTGAAGCTAGGCAGTTGTGAAATAGTCATTTAAAAAGTGAAACCAGAAGCAATTCCAAAATAAGAAGAAAAATGTTCTTTCCCCTTAGTACCTGGCTTCATAGCAATAATCTTTTCAGCACATGCCATTCTATTCCATACTTTACATCCTCCTTTTTTCTATGGTTATAGTAAAATATTATAAATATGCCTCAATGGTACCCTTCAAGTATTTTATAAAAGTTCATATGTGAGAGGTAGCATAATTTTTACAAAGGATTTACCAAAAGACTATTTCCTAGCACAAATCAATCAATTTAGCTTTGCATTTTGTGGCAACCTTAACATAAATAAAAAGGTGAAGAACTGTATATTCCTCTCTCACCTAAAGGGAAGCACAGACGCACCTAGAAATATAAAAGGAAAAAGTTGCTAATTGTACAAACATTACGTACAAGTGTCATGGCAAGATCTTCCAGCCCAGTGTGATTTCCATGTTACGTGTTGGTCACGGTGAAGGAAATCCAAACTGAGTGAGCAGCTGTCGCTCCTACAGTTTATACAGTGAATGGAAAGTTACCGAGTTCATATTCATTTCTCTAAACTAACCATTTGGTGCAAGCAATGTTTTCTTAGAGCTTAAATTCTGCTAGAAATACTGAATAGTGGTAGATCTGTATATCATTTGGGATAGAGAGCCATGGTTTCAATTACTATTTTGAAAGTCACTGTGCTCATAAATTTTAAGGTATTTCTACTAACCTATATCATACTCAGTGATAAACTTCCAATAACATTCTTTCCCATGAAGCAATATTTCCACTTCAAATTTTGAAATGATCATTTTTCATTGCTCTGAATTTATCTTTTGTAATTTTCTTTAGACATGTTTTCCCCCATTGTTTCTACTGATAGGTTTATAACTGAGAAGGGATCAAGTATTTTAAAATAGATTTTTCCAACTTAATAAAGTTATTTGCAAGGCTTTATTTTAATATAATTTGGCTGTGCTGCACTATAGGTGACTGATTTAATACAGGAATAAAGTTAAGAGTACTTCTAGTAATCAATAGTTCATATGACCTTTTAACTTTCTCTTGAAATTTTTCAGATAGAAAATTAATCATCATGAATTCTATCATTAAAATGCCATTCAATAAAACATCAATGGAATAATTTGGAAATATAGCTCCCATTAGCTCAGAGCTTCACTCTGAACTCCTTGCAGAATGGACACATTTTAAGTTTATCTTGCTCCTGTCACATTTCATAGGGGGCTAAAGTAGATATGAAGTAACCCACCTTCCTGCTAGTGCCTTTCTCATCCCAGCTTTAGCAACATTGACTCAACATTTAAATAAAATTTGCTTTGCATTTCTTGGCTCCCCGGCAAAGGAAATTTTTGATTAATAGTATATTTCCATCGTGTTCAAGGATAGGAAACATGGAGCTCATCTAAAGACCTGACTGAAAGAAGGGGGAAATATTAGCTTGCCCAGTGTGCTTAAATATCAGATATGAGGTCCATTAAAGAGGAAGTACCTATTTTAGAAATAGTACAGAACAGTGAGTGGAAACATGAACTTTCCAACCAGAAACTTCTAGTTTTGGTCCAAATTCCGTCACGTGCTAGTTAAATAACTGGCAATTTCCCTAAAGCTCAGTGTTCTCATCTGTGAAATGGGTACAATGATATTATCTGTTCATGTTTTGTGAGAATGAAATGTAAATATGCTTATAATGATTTAGTGCTGTTCTTTTTTATTTTAAAGAGAAAAAACAAAAACAATGATAAACATTTTCAAAACAAGATAATAGGAGAGTTACAATGGTTAATACATTGCATATTATTTTCAAAGGAGTTGCTCAGATTATAAAATACAGGCACAAAAAGTTGATCAAATAATATAAGCATAAACTTTTCTTCTCAATGAGCTGGTAGAAATTAGTAGCATAACTATGTAATGCAGTTCTTAGCACATGAGAAAGCCACAATAAAATGATAGCAAACACCTTTAACGGTTTACTAAGAAGAAAAACCTTAAGATCTATATTTTCATAATATTCTAAGAAAACTGTGATATTACGCAGTTGAAAGAGCATATTCTAAGAATTCTAACCTGCTATGTTTTTTAAAATATATGAAATTATCCAATTTCATCAATTACGCCAAAATGATTTTTACCTTCTTTTAACCTCAGTCTTCATTCTATAATAATGATAGTGCATTTAAGCTTATAACTATTTTAAATCTACCTCAAATAATATTTAGTGGACAGTTACATATGACACTGTCCAAAGAGTGCTAAACATGAATGCATTTCTCTGTGAGTTATGAAGTCATGCATTTAATCCATGACTGAAAATATTAATGTACCTATAAGTAGCTAAAATATCTAAAGTAACATCATTATAAATTTGGTATTATTAAATATACTAAATAATAATTTTCCATGAAAAATAATCTCTCATACAATTGTGAAGTATGAAATAATAAAGAGAAATTATCCTAAAATCCTAAAATTCATAGAAAAACATGGAAATATATTATTGCAAATCAGTTTTTGTTCCATCTATTAAAATTGCAGCATAAGGAAATGCATTATAGATCACATAGGGGTTAAATTTGCAGAAAACCAGTATATCAGCCTATGGACAAAATTGATGAAGTGAAATCCAAATTCTTCGCTATTTTATGCTGGAACATTATTATATGGAATTTTTCTAATGGGACCATAGTCAAGTGGTAGCATTAACAGATGGGATCCTGTTGGGGTTCCACATTTTTAGTTATTTAGGACTTTAGTAAACAGTGATTTTATCCAGTATGTGATTGGAACAGATGTGATCTTATCAGGGTTCCACTTTTTTTCAAGGGCATAAAATTGCCATGATTTGCTGTACAGTGCTGGAGTTTACTTTTTTGTGGTTTTAGAACCAGAGTCCTTTTTAGCCAGAATTTGCCCTTGGGTTCTAAAACATCATAATAGGGAGTTAATGCTTTATTCTCTATTAATCCCATTAAATCCTTTTAATATTAGAGCATGTGTTGCTTTATAGCATTAACTAGTGTCTTGCACTCAACAGTATTTTCACAGTTTATGACACTGCTTAGGGCATTAACAAACAGCTGTTTGAATTAAATGAGCAGTTAAGGACCCTGTTCATTAACTCAAAAGTTTCATGTATTTTTAATTCCTTAAATCTAATGGTATCATCACCCTCCAAGAAATCTATCTTTGATTATAATTTGCTCTGGCCACTATTGGTTATGGGGGAAAGTATTATTGTTTTTAGATATGAGTTATATCAGGGGTGGATATCTTTAATGAATCTTAACTATCTCATAACGGGTTTCATTCTTATGGGATATAAAACTTTAAAAGTTGTTTACGGCAGTTGTGTTAAGATTTTCTCCAATTTTGGTTACTGATGACTTCATTTAGCTAATGTAAAGAGGCAGTTGGAACAGAATTATTTGCATTTGAAATGGTGCAATCAGAGGTTTGAGACTGACTCATTAAAAAAAAAGAAAATTGTATTTGGACAGTGACAGATTTGATGCAGTCTCTGGTGCAGAGCAAAATGTTAGTCACTGATTTTCTCTGGATGGAGAGATCGTGCCTTCTTAGGCTTCACTGGAGACTTTGCCTTCTCTTCCATCAGGGCTCTGGACAATGCAATTCAATAATCTGAAAGGAGATAATTAAATAAAAGGGAAAATTTTAAATTAATGTGTCTAGCAATCGCAATAAGCTGCCTGAGGACCAGATTCTTCACTATGCATTCCTATAGTCTGATGCCCTGGTGTTGCCCCGTGCAGTCCAGAATTTTGCAATTCCCATCAAACTACCGTTAACATACCTCACAGATCTAGAGAAAATATGCCTCAAATTCATCTGGAACCAGAAGAGACCCAGAATAGCAAAAGCAATCCTGGGCAATAAAGAAAAGTCAGGTGGAATCACAATCCCTGACCTGAAATTATACTACAAAGCAACTGTAATAAAATCAACCTGGTACTGGCTAAA